>PVLD010009544.1:0-28162 GCA_004027595.1 Dinomys branickii | reverse complement strand
ACAAAGATGGTGACCACAATCAAAAACATGCTTAGTGACTCAAGCAGAGACAGATAAAAAAATAGACCAAAATTTTCCATCAGGAAAATGATGGAAACCATGAATGCCCCAAAATAGGGAAGAAATGGAATACATAAAACAGATTCAATGAGATATTCAGGATACTAAAAATTCCATTGAAAGTATCCATAGCAGAATGAGCCAATGTGAGGATAGAATCTCAGATATAGAGGCTTGCAGTTAGCTATCATGAAAAGAAAGATTTCTTAAAATTAGCAAGGAGCCATGAGAAATCATTCCAGTAACTGCTAAACAATGCAAAGAAGAATAACATAAGATTGATTGGAGTCAGTGAGAAAGCAGGAGATAGCACAAATGATATGAATAACCGGTTCACAGATTTTATAGTAAGAAAACTTCCCTGCCGGGGAAAAAGAATTTGACATACAGGTAAGTGAGGCATCCAGAACTCCAATTATCCATGATAAAAAAAATCCACAGCCAGGCATATCATAGTCAAGATTCCAGAAATTCAACACAAGAATAAAATATTAAAAGTTGCTAAGGAAAAGAAACAAATCTATTATAAAGGAACAGCCATCAGAATCACAGGTGACTTCTCAACACAGAACCTCAAGTCAAGGAGAGCGTGGAGTAAAGTATTTGAAGCCCTAAAGGAAAACAGATTCCAAACCAGATTGATGCACCCTGGAAAAATTTTGAACTATCTTTCACAATTGATGGAGAAGTAAGACACATCCATGCAAAAGAACACCTGAGGAAATTCATGACCACCAAATGAGCACCCCAAAATGTTCTGAAGGACATTCTAGAGTGAGATAATAACAACTACATTTCCATGACCCCAACAGAAGGAATTCACTCAGGCAAGGCAAACAAACGAAGAGAAAAAAAGAGAACCAACAACGGCAAATACCATGACAAGGATATATCAAATTATAGCCATCAATTTTAATGGTTGTAACATTTCATCATTCAAAAGAGACTGGCAAAAAAGATTAAAAAAGTGAGGTTAAAAAGTATACTGCATGTAAGAAACACATTTAATTGAAAAATAAATTCATAGACTTAAAGTCAAAGAGTGGAAAACAATACTCCATGTGACAGCAACCCAGAAGAAAGCATGGGTAGCTATTTTATTTGTAGACAAAGTAAATTTCAAGCCAAGACTGGTTAAGAGAGATAAAGAAGGTCACTACATCTTTGTAAAGGGAGCAAACCAAGAGGAAACAATAACAACCATAAATGTATATGCAACAAATACCAAACACACCCAACTGTATAAAACAGATATTAACAGACATGAAAAATCAAATGAGCACTAATGCAGTCTGTGGGGGATCTCAGTAACCCACTGTGACAAATAGATCAACTAGTCAGAGAAATCAACAATGAAATATTAGAACTGAACCAAGCTTTTTAACAGATGGCCTTAATGTTTACAGAGTGTTCCACCCAAAACATCACAATATACATAATTCACAGCTGCACACAGGATGTTCTCCAAAGTAGACCACATACTACCAGCTCATAGAACATGTTTAAGTAAATGGAAAGGAAATCATCCCATGCATATTATCAGACCTTAGTGCAATGAAATTGGAAATCAATGGCAAAAGAAACCCCAAGAACTTTATAAACATATGGAAATTAATACCCTCCTGAACAACCAATGGGTCACAGATAAAATTAAAGAAGAAATTAGTTTCTACAATTAAATGAAAGTGACAATACAACATCCAGGACACAATGAAAGCAGGCCTATGAGGGAAAATTATAGCTATAAATACACATGTCAGAAAGACAGCAAGCTCAAATAAACAACTTAGTGTTGAACCTCAAGCTTCTAGAAAAAGAAGAGCAGGTCAAACAAAAAGCTCATGTGAGGGAGGAAATCAAATGCAATATACATTAACAGAATGAAGGACAAAAATCATATAATCTTAAGAGATGCAGAAAAAGCTTTTGACAAAATCCAGTGCTCATTCATGATAAAAACCCTACAGAAAATTGGAACAGATCATCTTTATCTCAATCTGATAAAAGCCATGTATGACCAATCAAAAGCCAACATCACACTAAATGACAAACCTGAAAACGCTTACTCTAAAATCAGGAACAAGGCAAAGATGTCCACTGTCACCACTGTTATTAAATATAGTTATGGAAATATTGGGTAGAGCAGTTAGACAACACAAAGAAATAAAAGGACTAAGGATAGGAAAAGAAGAAGTTAAATTACCATTACTTGTGGATGACATGATATTGTACATAGAAAACTCCAAAACTCCACCACCAAACTCCACTTCTAGATTTAATAACCAAATTCAGTAGCATAGCTGGATACAAAGTCAACACTGAAAAATCAGTAGCCTTCTTGTACAGGAATAACAAACTCACTGAGCGAGAACTTAGAGAAAAAACACCTTTCAGAGTAGCATCCAAAAAATGAAATACCTAGAAATCAAACAGAGTAAAAGACCTCTACATTGATAACTACAGTACTCTGAGAAAAGAAGAATGAGGAGAATATCAGAAAATGGAAAGATACCTGTTACTCTGGGTAAGAAGAACCAATATAGTGAAAATGCTCATACTCCCGAAATTGTTATATAGACTTAATGCAATTCTGATCAAAATTCCAGCAGCATATTTCACAGAATTAGAGAAAACAATCCCAAGATTCACCTGGAACCAAAAGAGAACTAGACAAAGGCAATTCTGGGATACAAAGTCTAGGGAGGAGCGCCACAATCCCAGACTTAAAATTAAAGCTACTGTGATTAAAAACAACATGATACTAGCAAAAAGAAAAAAAAAAAGACCTGAGGGTCAATGAAACAGATTGAAAGTTGTAGACAATTCCAGAGTACTTAGCTACCTTATCTTTGACAAAGGTGCCAAGCAATTTCACTGAAAGAAAGATAGCCTGTTTAATAAATGATACTGGAAAAACTGTCTTTACACATGCAGAAGATTAAAATTTGACCTGTATATTTCACCATGAACTAAAGTCAAAAGGGATCAAAGATCTAAATATTGAAACAGAAACATTAAATCTGCTGGAAGATAGACCATGTAGAACTCTTAAAGACATTGGTGTAACTAAACTCTTTATGAACAAAACCCCCATTTTACAAGAGCTATCACAAAGAACCAACTGGAATCTCATCTTAGATAAAAGCTTTTGCCCAGCAAGAGAAACCAGCAACAGTGAAGAGACAACCTACAGTGTGGGAAAAAATGTTTGCCAGCTGTTCCTCAGACAAAGAATTACTATTGAGATCATATTAAGAATTAAAAAAAAATAAAAAATGAGACCTCCAGTCGGAAAATGGGCATCTGAAATGAATACACACTTCTCAGATTAAAAAAACACGAACATCAAATAAATATATGAAAAATTATGCAGCATCATGAGTCATTCAAGACATGCAAATTAAAACAGTTGTGATTTTCCATTTCACCCGAGAGAGAAGTCAACGAATAACAAATGCTGGTGGGACTGTCAGGAAAAAGGACCCCTTCTCCACTGTTGATAGTAGTGTAGACGGGTACAACCACTGTGGGAATCAGTGTGGAGATTCCTCTGCCAGCTAGGACTAAAGTTTCCATTTGACCCAGCTATTCCCTTTCTGCGTATCTTCCCAAAAGAATTAAAAGCATCATACCTCAATGATATATGCACACTCATGTTTATAGTGACACAATTTGTAATAACCAAATCTTGGAAACAGCTCAAATTTCCATCAACTGGTGAATGGATAAAGAAGATGTAGGTGTCTTATACAACGGAGTACTACTCCACCATAAAGAAGGATAAGCTTGAGACATTCTTAGGTGAATGGATACACTCTGAGACCGCACCCTGACGTGAAATAAATTGGGCACATATGTGTCAATCCCACATTGTTTTGCTGGTGTGAGAAACTGAAAGTGTAAATGAGAGCCAAAGTATATATTAGATATTGTGAAATAGAAGGAAATGTTCAAAAGGGAGGGGGAACAAAGGAGGGAGGTGGGGAGAGGAAAACTGTAAAGGAAAGTGAGGAAAGAAGGAGGAATGGGAGCACAGCATTTCTAAATGGGGAGGGGAGGAAGGGTTGAAGGGAGGGTCGGGGAATAGGAAAAAAGGGTCAAATTACATCATGTACAAGTACAAATTGTCTCTGATGAATGTGATCATTATATATATATATATATATATATATATATAATGTACCAATAAAATAGAAAAAGAAAAAGAGTTGCCCAGACCTCACCCTTTATAGGCTCAAGGGTGTAAAGGGGTGAACTCATTTAAAAGGTCTTGTCTTGAGGGCCCCAGAGTGTGCTGCTCATGCAAGGATAACTGGGGAAGCTTTTCCCTGAACTCGGCCGTCCAGGTGCTAAGAGGGCACTGGGGGTGTGATCCAAAGGGGCCAGGCCACTGCTTGACTTGACGGTGAACTGTAGCATCATTTGCACAGCGCTCATTTTTCAGGTATGAAGAATGCAAGTGTTGCGCAGTCATGAAGGGCTCCACCTAGATTTCAGAGAAAGGCATGGGAGATCAGAAAATGTGCTCCTGTGGGGGAGTGCATGAAGCTATCAGAGCGGCCTAAGGTGTTGTGGAGACCCCAGGAAGTTGCTATGCAACTCTCTGCTGAGGAAAACCATAGGACGTGAGTGCAACCTGCCCAGGAGAGAGGCCCTGAGGTGTGAACCAGCAAGGCCGTACAGGCAGGGCTGCCCAAACTCTTTGGATTTTACATCTTGCTACAAAAACTGCCCTGGGTGCTGGACATGGAGCTATAGGATTTAATGTTTGCCCTGCTGGTTTTCAGCCTTGCTTTGGTCTGATTTCTATTTCCCTATTTTGGCCTTCTGAAATAAGAATGTTTACTCTTTGCCATTGTATGCGGGAGAGATTTAACTTTCTTTTCACTTTTCACAGGGGCTCACAACTAAGAGTTTGCCTTGAGTCTCACAGAGTATTTTTGACTTGGACTTTTTGACAATGCTAGAAATGTTAAGACTTTGGCAACTCTTAGAGATGAACGAAACACCTTTTCCATAATAAGATGGACATGAGCCTTTTGGGGTGAAATGTGGTGGTGGTTTAAATCTCAGATGCTCCCTGACTCCCAATCTCATGTAAGCAGAAGTTGGGAAGTTGGAAGGTGACTGGATCATGTGGAGGGAGCTGTTCTCACTGGTGGGTTAATACATCGATGAGTCCCCGGCTCAGCCTGCTGATTGCATAGGAGGACTGGGCTGGAGCTGAGCCAACAAGGGCACGGCCTACAAGGTTGTACTCTTGTCCCTTGTTCCACCTCTGCTTCCTGGCTGCCACCAGGCGAGAACACTTCTTCCACCATGCCATTCCATATACTGTTTCTGTCCTAGAGCTCGCTGTCCCTGGATTAAATCCTCTGAACTGTGAACCAAATTAAACCTCTCTTTTCATTTGTGGGTTTGGATATTTTGTCCCAGTGGTGGGAAAGCTGACTAATACACAGTAACCTCTATGCTAAAACTACTTAGTGGCTTATCTTGTTAGCTCACAAAAGGCACTCAATGCTCCAAGGCCTCAGCAGGTTTTAGGCACCGGAGCAAAAAATAATTTAAACATTTAACATCAGCATCTCAATAAACAAAGTACATGGTAAATATGGCATTGGAAATAATAGAGCAAAAATATTGAAGTATCTGGAAAAGAGTTTAAAATCAACTTAAAATTTCAAAAATAAAACAGTTGATATGTGATTCTATAGTCATAAAATGTGGATATATACATATGTTAAGCATAGTAAATGGTTGAAAAATTTAGGCACCAAGTGTTAGTTATCTCTGCATTATAGAATGTGATTTTTTTCTTATCTGTACTTTTTAATTTTGTAAAAAGAGCCTATATTTTTGAGTAATAAAAATAGTAACATTATTTTAGTATGACATTTACTCAATCTATTACAAATTCTGAACAATTTATGTTGGAAAAATTTTCTTTCCAATCTCAAATTTATCTTTTCACATTGATATTTGAAAGAATGAATGGAACAGAATTTCAGATTTATGTTTGAGGGCCCAAATCCATCTTCCCCATTTCTATCTGCTGGACATAGTTCCCCCACTATGAGTTCTTTAAGCTGTTCCTTCTTCTTTCTCTTCTCTCTTATTCCTACGCGACTGGCAGTGGTGGTGGTAACTGCTTTCGTCAGCACATGGTCTGAGCGGGTTTCCAGAGGGTTCTTGTGTTAGAAGCTTGGTCCTCACTAAGGCAATGTCCGGAGGTCATGGAACCCTTAAGAGGTGAAGCCTAGTGGGAGGTGACTGGGACATTGGGGGGTTTTGTTCTCAAACTGGTTAAGGTAGTAATATTAGGAGCATAGTTTGCCTGAAAATGGATTGTTATGAAACAAGAAGACCTCCTTCACAACTTCCGGTTTCCTACTTTAGCATAATATCTCACCTCTGTTGTGAAACAGCCAAGCAAACCCTCAACGGAGCCTAGCAAAAGCTGGCACCACAGTCTGGCACCTCCAGACCTGTGAGCTAAATAAACACCTCTTCTTTACCAATTACCCAACCTAAGCCGTTTTGCTGTATCAGCAGTAGAGCCTAACATAATATCCCGGAAAGGCGCCCGCTGGGAGCTCAGGCTGCTTGTGTCTTCTACTGACTTATGCTGTCTTGCTTCCGCTTCAGTCACCATTTCAAATCCCATCTTCCAGTTTCCTGTGATCCTAGTGAGATGCCTAGAGACACCAAGGTGGCAGTAGTTGTACTTATTTCCAAACAGATTTATTTTATAAACTGTTTCTCATGTTTGACTTGGTGATATTTTAAAGCCACCATTGATGGGGAACTTACCATGCTAAGCACTTTGAGGGAAATTATTTCTTTTACTCTTAATGACTTAAATAGCAAATAAAAGCTCACGAAAGGTGTGCATTTTGTTCTAGGTAACACTGGCAGTAATGGATGGATCTAAGACCAAACTTCCAGTCTGTCTGGCCCCTTAGGTTCCTTCCCCCCAGCTTTTGTATTATAATGCTTCCTTGTGTTCTGGGTGATTAGTCCTTTTAGTCAATAATTCAGCATCTGGTAACTATCACACTCTGGTGCTGGTTGGCGCTAATTTTCTGATGATGGCTAGTACCTTTACTTGGATTTTAAAGTGGAGAAACTGTGATGAAGGGTGTAATTCAACTGAGGTTAAAGGCACGATTTTCCCTACTCTACTGTGTGAGTTTGAATAAACTACTTAATTTCCAGGAGTACTCATTAGGAAGATGAGGATAATGCTGGCCTCACAAGGACTTCGAGAGGATTCAGTTTATAATGCTGAAATGTTTTGTAAACAGGAAAAGAACACATTAAGCACTATAAAATGTGGAGCACTGATATCAAGCACGTAAGGATTGGTATAAAGGGCAGCTTTCAGAAGTAACAGCTCCTCAGTAAAGAGGAAGCACGGAGTATGTTTAGGCTAGAGATCAACTGCACTGGAGACTACATTCCTCGAAAGTGTTTTTCTGTTTGCTGAGGTTCATATTCTGGTGGTTATTGCAGATTGCTGTTGATTAACTACTCATTTGTTGCAGGGGGTGACAGAGGGAGGAAAGTGATTTGCTTGTCCAGAAGAAAGGAGACGATAGATAATGGATAATTATTGATAATTAGCAGTTATGAGTTGATAATTGATAGCCCCAATCCGTCACAAACTACCCAGCCTATATCCAGAGCACTCTGTGGTTCCATATGAGACCCTAACTTTAAAAGAAAAGTAGACATGATGGAGTACATTCACATAAAGAGCAGCTGGTCGGCAGGAGCCTCGAAACCATTTTACTTTAAAGAAGTGACAGAACAGAACTGACAGTGCTAGTGTGAGGAGGAAAACCGTGGAGCGGTCATAGATGACTTTAGCAATTTTTGAGTCTAGCTGTTTATCACACCACAGATTCCACGACTTTCTCCTCCAAATTCTGATTTAGCAAGATTGTGTTGGAGTTGATACTCTATTTTGCTTTTTGTAAAACTCCTCCATGTTTCTTATGTTTGGTTCCATCAGACTAGAAGTGTTTATTCTTTTTCTTTCTCTCCTCTTCTGCCTCTACCTTCTTCTTTTTGCGATGCTGAGGATTGAATTCAGGGTCTTTGGACAGAGCTATGTCCTAGCCCCTAGTTCTTGCTAAACTGTCAAGTTGTCCAGGCTGGGCTCAAACTTGTGGTTATCCTGACTAACCCTCCCAGAATGCTGGGATTATGGGTGTGTACCACAGTGTCCCACCAGACTGAATGAAATTTAAGGAGGGTCTGCTTTAGGGTGACGGCACTGGCTATGCAAGGAATGCTGCAAATAGCAAGCACCAAGAGCTGAAAAGACTTCTCAACTGTCTGAATGTGAAATTGGTGAGAAAGTTGTTACTAAAGATTAATTAGGTATTTAAAACTTAGTTTGAGAGGAAAGATAATGAATTCAGTTTTGGAAACCTCATGTATTTAATCTAAATTAGTGTTCCTTTGTGTTCCACCAAGTATTTGTTTCATTAGAATATTGCTCCTACAGAGTGCTAATTATATAACACTGTTAGGGTTTGTGTATAGATCTTCCCATAAAGCTTCATGCACTCATGGAGTGGATTCCAGAGTTTATGACTGATTCACAGTCCACTGCTGGGATTGTGGGTGTGAGTGCTGCACCTGCCCTGGGGTGGCAGCCTGCATGCAGTGTCAGGGAGGGAAAGAGGCTGCTCTTGCCGCTCCTCCCATTTTGCTCTTGATACTTTTGCTGTGTTCCACTTCCATGAACTTTTGCCTCTGCCATGTGCCACCCTGCCCTGGAGCCAGCTGAGTATGGGCTGAAACCTGCACAAACTGTGAGCTAAATAAACTTTTCCTTCCTTAATTTTGGGTGTCAGGTATTTTGTCTCAGCCATGAGAGAAAAATAATTAAGGCAAATGTTCATATGTATTGTGTGCAAGAAAGAGTGCCCTGGCTTAGGGAGAAAAGAATCACTTACTGGGAAACATGGAGTTTAAATAAATCAAAAAATTACGTTAGCATAACTCATGGAATGTAGAACACATGAGTGTTTATTGTAGAGCTCTGGGTGTGGGATATAGCATGTAACAGTTCCAAAATCTTCTGGATACAGAATCCTTTCTTAACTGAAGAATATGGTGTGAGGTTAATGTGCCCAGTGATATGCAGTGTGAAATACTAATGTAGACAGGAGATACTTAAGCTTAGTATAAAGGCCCACACTAGATGTATGAATCTCAAGGAAGGGATGAACAAGGCTGTGAAATGCTGCTGAGACTCAGAAAAAATAACAATCATTCCTCCGGTCTGGCAATATTAGAAAACAATTTTGCTAGAAGTAGTAGTGAAAAATTGCAAAGATGTTGGGATATGGTCTCATGTTTTAATACATAAACCTAAATGAAGATAATAGAGTAAAATACTTAAGGTTAGGATTGAAGACTTAAATAGCATGTAGTAGAATAAGCTTTAGAAATGATTAATTTTCTTCTGTATCAGTTTAATTGTTTTTTTATCACTTTAAAATAAAAAAGAAATGATTAATTTTCTTCCCTCTAGGAGATAGGTGGTAGAAAAAAATTAGGTTAATATTCGTCCATCTCTGAGGTGAGTTTTCATTCTCAGATCTTTTTTAAATTAACTGGTTTCTTTGCTTGTGCGTAAGTATTTGGCATAGAGTAAGAGTTTAATAATTGGCAACTCTTACGCTCTTGTTGCTGTTATTTTTCCTGTTTGAACGTTTTATTTCTGCTTCATCCCATCACCTATGAGTAAACAAAGGAAAGGAGAATCAATTAATATCAAACTAGATAATTCTATTTGTTTTATCAGTCCTGTTTTTCGTGGTCATGAGTTAGCTGGTCTGTGCTTCCTTGTGCTACTTATGTTTTATATTTATTGTCTCGCCTTGTGCAGAACAAAACACACTCTTATTAATGTATGCCTTGATCTGTGCTCAGTGGCCATTCCAGCGGCAAGTTTTCTGCTCTAAGGAAAGTTTCTTTATGCTCCTGAAGATTTGCACATTTCCCTTCTATTTGCTCACTTAAGTATATGGTGTTAATGGCAGCCACATGAGTCATAGTCTACACAAGCATAAATTAACTCTGGTACCTCCGTGGTGTGGCTTTTTTTGAGACTGTCCTGGCAGACCACCCAGAAAGCAGGATTTACACAGGCTGCCAGACCCATTCAATTGAAGAAACCAAGCAACACTGACTGCACTGACGCACGAATCCTCTGGTATGAACTAGCTATCCATGTGCTCTTGATTGAGGTTCAAACTGTTGATCTTAAACTATAAAGAGCTTTATAGGCTAAATTATGGTACTTTAAACAAGCCCTCCCCTTTCAAGCACGGTGCTTTGCACATAGTGAGCACTCCATAAATGCCCTTGACTGACCGTGACTTAATGCGCGTTGAGACTTTCTATTGAACTCCTCATGGTTTCCAGATTTTCAGGCAGCCTTCTTGATGTTGCATCTTTGTCTTTCCTACGAATTTTGCTTGGGGATTTAAGGGAGCGACTACATGAAATTCATCTCTTATTTTTCATTTTATGAAAAAATAAAACAGTTTCACAACAAAATAATAAGAGAGTAATATAGTTAACACACTGTATATAATTACCTTCAAAGTAGTTACTCAGGAGGACAAGACATAGACAAAAGGTTCTTGCAGAGAGGAAAACAATAATAGCACATAACTTACTTTTCAGTGAACTAAGAGAAACTAGTAGAATAAATGAAACAAATTAGCATACATATTAAAATATTTTTTGAAATAAAGGAACAGGTAATTTGGGGAATTACCTAAATGTCTTCCTACTTCCTATTTATAAGTCTTTTTTGTATAAGAAAAATCATGCAATATTTAAACTTGTGTGTCTGACTTATTTAATTTGAACATTATGTTCTCAAGTTGTGTCCCTTTACCCACGAATGCCTCGTTTATCTTTCCTTATGCCAGAGAAGTACTCTGTGGTGTATAAAATCGCATTTTCCTGATCCATTCCCCTGTTTGTAGCAGCACAGTGTATAAAACCTAGATCTTGGAAACAGTGTATGCCCTTCCTCTCTTTATTATGGGGTCATCTTAGGTGGTTTGCTGGTGCAGTCTGAGTAGTTCATGCAGTCTAAGGTTTTATAATTTGGTTCATGTGCTCAGAGACAGTGGCTATAAAATAAAACGGCAGTTCCTTTACCAGTCCGTCCCCAGTACTGGAGACTGAACCCAGGGACACTGCAGCTAAGCTGTATCCCCAGCCCATATTTTTAACTCTTTACTCAGGTGGGTTTCACTAAGTGACCCAGGCAGGGCTCAGACTTTGCAGTCCTCTTGTTTTTATCTCCAGAGTAGCTGGGGTTACAGGTGTGTGACTTCATCCAGCTAAAACAATAGTCTCAATAACTTCACCAAAAAAGTGATAAACGTATTGTTATTTGTCCTAGGACTGGGTCTTTTCCTTTTTCCTTTTTTTTTTTTAAGACAAAGCCTTGCTATGTAGTGCAGGGTGGCTTTGCTTATGTAGCCCGGGCTGGCCACAAGCTCACTGTCCTCCTGCCTCAGCCTCCCAAGTGCTGGGATTACAGGAGCAAGCCACTATGCCTGGCATTCCAATAGATTTCCATTTATTTGTTGTTTACTGTAGTTCATTACTTCCAACAAAGATAACTTCATAACAATGCAATGTAATGACTTCAATATGGAATTTTATACAATGTGATGGGAGACTTTTTTTACTTTCGCACTGGGCAAAAAGTTACTTTGGAAATTAAAAAAATTATTAATAGTTCATGTTTGCAGTAGATAATGATTATATTCATTGTGAGGGGTTAATACATGTGCATAACACATCTTAATTCTTTTTACATCCTTGGTATACATGTGCTGGGATAATTAGAAAGAGGGGATACTCTGTTATTTTAAATAGGAGAGGTTTTCTTTGCTTTAAAGGGATGCTGTGAGGTTGGTGGTCCTCAAAATTATCTGGAGATTTTAGAAGCATGGATTTCTAAACTCTTTATTCTGAGCTTCTCAAAAGCAAATGCAATTCTGGATAGTCTGGCTCCTTCTAGAGGCATTGATTTGGGCCTATGCAACCATGGGCATTTCTTCTATTTTGTCCCCAAATTAGGTCAAGAAACATTTTAGACTACTTCTTTTCAAGGAAGCTAAATACTTTCTACTTTTCTATTACAAAGCAGGCTTTTAGCATCTTTCTCATTAAAAACCAAACAACAACAAACTTGAGAAAATTAATTTTGGATGATGAAAATTAATCCAAACCTGAAATCCCAAGGGACCATAGATTGGGAAGTTTTCTTATTGATGCTAGTGGCTCACAAAGATAAATTAGGAATTAGCAATGAATAGAAGTAAGCAATGACTCTAAAGCAGCAAAACCTGCCCTCCCTCATCTCCTCCATGTCTGAACAAAGAACTCTTTATTACCCACCCTGTTCGCTGAGCAAAGGATCCCCTGAGCATTCTTTCTCTCACCCCCAGATAAATCCTCACTGGGTTTGTCTGTGCAAGATGCATCCTCAGTCAGAGCCCTCTCCATATCCACCGCTACTGCTAAGGGCTAAGTATCATCGGCTGTACCGTCTTTGACCCGTCTTGCTGTGATAGTCTCTTTTCTTTGGTGTTTTAAAACAAACATTTTGAGAACAGCTTTAGACTTACGGAAAAATTGAAAAACTTCTGAGTCCCTGAACTCTCTCTCATTCAGTGTTCTTCTGTTATTATCATTTTACATTATTATAGTGTATTTGTCACAGTTCATGATCTAATGTTCAAACATGGTGTAACTACAGTCTACACTTCCTTCCGATTTCCTTTGTTTTTGGCTAGTATCCCTTTTCTGCTTTAGGATCCCATTTAGGCTGCCCCATGACATATAGTCCTCATGCCTCCTGAGACTTCTCTTTTCTGTGGCAGTTTCTTACCCAGGCGCGTTCCACCACAGAGCTGCATCTGCATCCTTCTTGATTTCTTATTTTGCCACAAGAGCTCACTAAATTATTCAGGTGGGGCCTGACTTTGGCAGTCGCGTTGCCTCAACCTCCCTCATTTTCTCATGTTGATTGTTTTGAGGAGTACTGCTCAGGTATTTTGTAGAGCGTCTCTGTATTAGGATTTATCTGGTGTTTTCCTCATGATCAGAGGTAGCAGAGGTAATGTGCCATCTTCACACCTCACAGGTACATTCTACCAATAAGATGTCACTTCTGATACTAACTTTGATCACATGGCTGAAGTACTGTTAGTTCTCTCCACTGAAAACTCTTCTTTTTTTTTTTTTTTCATTTTCTCATTGCACTCTCTGGAAGGAAGTTATTGGGTGCAGCCCATCCCTGAAGACAGATTTGTTTTCCTCACCCTTGAAGGAAGAATATCTGTGTAAATCATGTGGAATTCTGGAAGGGCTGACAGTTACCGCTGTTCTCTCCTTCATCTGTTTCATTGATTAGATCAGTATTGACTCACGCATAGGCGTACTTTGGGTTATAATCCAATTCTGTTTTCTTTTGTTGCTCATATTATTCACGATTTGGCCTTTTGTTTATTGAGACGGAGCTTCCCATGCTGGCCTCCAATTTGGAATCCTCCCCTTGAGTATCTGGGAACACAGACGTGCTGCGTCTCTCCGGGCCCTGGCTACTTCATTACTTTCTGCACTGCTCCATGCTACAGCTTTGTCTCGTGTATATCCGGCCCCAGTCCTAAAATCAGCCGTTTTTCTGGAGGGTACTGCTTTGTTTTCTTTTTTTAAGAGAATAATACTAAAGACCATGATCCAGGTTCTCCTTTGACTTTTTTTTATTATAGTTTACTTTCCACATACCAGGGGAAAGACTTGCATAATTGAATCTGACTACTCTTTGTTCTTTCCTACTTCTGGTAGTTTAACCTTGTTATCTTTGAACACAGCTCCCTACACGGGTTTCTTAAGCGCTGATCTGGCTCTGGCCCACCTCTGCGGCTCCCTGTCTCCCCAGGCGCTTTCTCACAGACTCTTCTCCTGACGTATTTGCCTTTATGTTCGTCCCCTCCCCGTCCACCTGTCTCTGCTTCCCTCGACTTCTCTGTCTGCCCTTTCCTTTGGAATCCTCACCGAAGAGTCAAGTTTGTACCGCACTGAAAGCGTGCTCCTCATTCGAAACATCGTCTGCAAAAGCACATCCGTGAGCATTTTATTTGAAATAGCTCCCCGTTCGTACCCTAGGCACTATCCCAGTACGCCTCCAGATTTTCTTCGCAGCAGGCACTTTCCTTCAGTCTCCATGTGAAAGAACCTAATTTATGTGGTTGTTTATTGACTCTCCTTTCCAAAATGTGAGCTCCATGAGGACAGGAAACTCATCTACTTTAGATTCTCCTATGTGTTAGTCTCCTGCACGTTTGAACAGCACCTGTTCATAATCCAGCCTCAATGCATGTTGAATAGGAAAAGATACAGTGACTTTCTCATGCATTTTGCTCCTGAAAGTTTGCCTTGGGCTAGGTTTTAATTGCTCTAACTAGAAATGCTAGATTTTAAAGTTAAAGTAATGAGTGAATTTAAAATTTTCATATAAATTAGTTTCTGTATTCAAGTTAGTGATTGAAGTTTATAATCCTAAAATTTTCAAGGAACACTCATTCATATAATACATTCCTGTGCTTTAACAATTACTCATTTTGTTCTCAAGATAATGGTAGGTATTGCTTCCTTTCTTTTCAAATAACCCTGATATTAACTAAGGATTTTTATAAAACTTACCTAAATAATATACTTACCTGTGTCATGAAAAAGCAAAATTTGGTGATTAATTTCATGACGAAGTTATCATTATGAATATTAATTATGATATTGTGTTATAAAACAGTGTTGTTATATTGCATATTGTTGTATGAGTTGTTCAGACTACCAGATGTAAGCATGTAAGCATTCTTACATCTGGTGATCTGAGCAACTTTGTTGAAGATAACAATACGTAATACAACAACCGCTCTTAATTCCTGTCATTTTGTTTTGAAACCTTGTATCATTTTTATTTTATTGTTTTGTGTTGTTGTGTTTTTGTCTATGTTTTTTTTTTTTTTATTCTTTCAAATAAAAAAACAAACCCGTGCTGCAATCAGACCTTAATGAGCCATAGAGGACTCTCCCTGGCCCTCTGATAATTCCCACGGGGTTCTGTAAGATGCAGAGGTCGCTCCCCTTCTGTCTCTTCATTGCACTGACTTCCTCAGGGATGTTGAGGTGCACAGAGTGTCACTCAACTCTACATTGTCATGTTGAGCTTTCTTGTCATCTGTCTAAATTCTCATAATCTGTCAGCAACAGTGTCTGCACTAACCCTCCAATCACAACTTCTGTTATGCTATTTCTGCTTACAGTTTAGGGTAGAAATGAAAATTTCTAGGTGAAATCAGGAAACATATATGTGTAAAGCTGATGTAATGAGTTTTACTGTCTCAGCCTCATTCTCCAGTGAGTACATGACTGGAGTGTGCACAGCGTGAGTCTTGAAGGACCAGGCAAAAACAGCCTTTGGGAACGTGGTCATCAGGTGGTGTGAAGAGACAAGGCCCCTTACTGAGAGCTCTGTGGCATGCCTGCTGCTGGCTGTTAGTAATTCCCAGAAGTACCTGTTCAAAGGGCAAAATGTAGGAAAAGCACTGTGGCAGGAATTGGTTGAAAACAGGAAGAATAAGGAAGGCAACATGTTTGTGTCTAAGTGAAAGATGTTTTTGTTTATTTTCAGCTAATTTCTGGGGCTTGCCTTTTCTTGAAGGTTTGAGGTTGCTAAATATTTGACCATAAAATAAGTAAAATGTATTGGTTTGCTGGGACTGCTGTAATAACTACACCATCAGATTTAACAGAATTTTATTGTCTCTGAATTTGAAGATTAGCAGTCTAAGATGAAGACGACAGTAGTTCTGATGTCTCCTGAGGCCTTTGTCCACGACTTGTAGATGGCTGTCTTTCCCTGTGTCTTCATACCCTCTTTGTTATGTGTGTATATGACCTAATTTCTTCTTATACAGACGCCACTTACATTGGATCAGGGTCTACCTGAATCTCCCTTACCTTTTCTTAATTACCTTTTAAAAGCCTTATTTCCAAGTGCAATCATTTTCTGAAGTAATAATGGTGTGTTAGTTACTTTTCTATCCTTGCTGAGACAAAATACCTGATACCCAAAGTTAAAGGAGGAAAGGTTTATTGGGCTCACAGTTTGTAGAGGTTTCAGTCCATAATTGGCTGGCTCCAGGGCAGGGGGGCTCGGCAGAGGGCCGTCAGAGAGGGTAACAGTTCATGGCAACCAGAAGGTAGCAAAACACACAGCACAATGAGGGTCCAACATCTTTCTGTCCTTTATATTGGATGCAGGCTACCCACCCTAGGGCTGTGTAGCACTCACATCCTTAAGCCTAGCTAGAATTACTCCAGACCAGTCAGTGGACTGATTTAGTAACTGCACACCCTTAATCCCAGCATCCTCAACTCTAGATGCACCCACCTCTGAAGAGACTGCATGAGGCTTTCGGGGGGGGGGGAGCATCCAGACACAAACCATAACAAATAGCCAGGACATCAACCTATGGAATTCAGCAGAAATACAACCGAACTCATAACATGAAAATGTATATTCTCTTCTCTTTACTACTGTTTCTATATCATAATAAATTTATTCTTGATAGATGAAGGGTCCTAACTGTGAAAGAGTTATTTGTGCTAAAAGTATGTAAGGAAACATTAAAGCATTTTAGAGGAAACATAGTTACACAGATAGGAGGTGATATTGGAATTCAGAGAAGGTATCGATATGGCCTGGAGGAGAATTGTAGTAACGGAAGCCGTCACTGGTTCCCCCTGATGATTTTCTGTGGCTAAAATTTTTCATTGGCATGAGAGTCACTGTACTCTTTTGAACATTCAGTACTGTGTCTGAGAATTCTGAAAAAAAATTTAAATGATACGTGAAGCCACGAATTAGTTTGTGAATATGCTTCCTGTGCCTTTCACGGATGTGTTTTACATAATGACCGGCTATCTCTGGAGAAGAGAAGATAATTTGAAATTTTCTGACATGATTTTTTGTATAGAGTTTTTTGTCATTATTATTTGCTTCAGCCTTTTTGTTAATTTGTAGCTGTATCTGTTCATGTGTTAAATCTCACTGCAGTTTTTAAATTAAGTCTTTGCCGTCCGGGGCTGTGCTCAGTGTTGGGGAAACGAACATATGTGAAGCGCAGCCTCTCTCTGACTGAACGGTGTCGGTGCCGCACAGTGCGCGGTGCGGTGCTTGTCCGCAGCCCGTGGAGTAACTGAGCAGGGAGCAGGGGCAGTGAGGGAGCAGGTCGGACGCAGACAGCTGGACGCTGGAAAGCGTGTCCAGTGAGTGAGGGGTTCCTGAAGCAAGGGTGGCGACCCTGCGTTTGCATTTAATATTAGGAAGCTGCGTGTGAACCTTGGCAAGGGCTGACTGCAGTACGGGGCTGGAGGATAAGTATGTTAGGAGGTCAGGAAGGGGAGGTATAGGGCAGGGGGTATAGTCCGCGTCTCTCACTTAGCCGCACTTGACTTAAAGCCAGGAGAGAGGCGGGTAACGCACAGCACAGACTTGAAGGAGGGCGTTACCGATATTCCGGATCGCTATGTGCTGAGGAGAGAGGTGTGCGCTCCAGAAAAGCAGAGAGTAAAGCTATGGTACAGCCTGGCTTCAGGGGAGATGAGGAAATGCAGTTTAGCACACAGAGAAGGGTAACAGCTCTGGCTTTTTTGTGTGCTGAGAGGACATTTCCATGAACAGATGTCCAAACACAGGCACCTGGCCGCTGCATCGGTCCGGTGGCTACAGCGTAGTAGGGTGTGGCTGCAGCCCAGAGGTGGGGGTCGATAACGCACACAGCCGGGCGTGTTCGGTGTCCCTGGGGTTGTCAGCAGGGATGGGGGACTTGGGGAAAACAGGAGCAAGGCTTGCCAGGATTGGGAAGGGTAGAAAACAAGAACAGGTTGTGCTTGAAAGAGGAGGCAGGGAAATGAGAGGATTGAGATAGGACTGGGTTTGGGAAAATGTGGCGGTAGTTGAAAACCACGATTGCAGTTAGGTGTGTGTGTGTGTGTGTGTGTGTGTGTAAAATTGAGAAGTGCAGATGCAATTATATATTTATCATTATGTAGACTTTTTTTTTTGGTTTAAGCATCAGGTGAAACTCTGAAAGTACTTGAGAAAATTAATTTTTATGATGAAAGAAGTTTCTTGCTTACCCTCCCTTGTGCTCTTTGATGACTATTTTTGAAGCTAATTTAAGTGAAGAAAGCCAATACGTCCCAAAGTGCTTTGATACCCTGGCATAATTTCAAAGAAATTTCCTTTCCTAGTTAGTTAACTACACTTCCCCAGGAAAAAAAAATCTTCTCTGCCCATGTGACGCCCTTTAACAGGACTCCCGCTGCTCCGTTCGTGTAGCTCGCCGTGGCGGCTGTGAACATATGTACTATTGACTGTCGATGTGTGGTATAAATCCGACTGGGGCATGCCCGCTAATTGGTTTGAGAGCTAGATATAGACAATGCTGTCTTATAGCGGCCTGTGTAGATAGGCCTAGTCACAGGGTTAATTCTGCTTCACAGCACAGCAGCAGCATCTCGAGGGTAATTACCCAACAGAAGTTTTCCCACAGCCAAACTGAGAGCTTCAAAGGCTTCTGAATTTACAACTAGTATTAACCTGTATCTGAAACATAACACTCCCACAAGGGCTCAGCCTTTTCTCCTTCCTCTTATTAAACGTATGGAGTTACTAGGTTCATTTGCTGTGTGCTAAGAACTTACTGAAAAAATTACTTCATGTTAAATAATTGAAAATGTTTAATAATAAAGCAAAACAGCATGATTATAGATTTGGGTTTTTTAATTGCTTTATATACTGAAAGAAGTAATTTATAGAGATTGGGTGCATTTAAAAAATTTATCCCCTTTTCTCTCAAAAATAAGCTTGAAAATTTATTTTTTCCATAGTAGGCTGCCACTTACTGCTATGTGCGTAATAAGGGGACCTGGGATAATGCATGCATTTAAAATTGTTTAAAATAGATATATATTTACACTTTAGAAAAACATTTTACTTCATTACCAATATACAGAAATCTCTAACTTTTAACACTTCTCCATAAAATAACTTGTTATTTTACATACTACTCTTACATTGTAAAAATTCTTTTTCACTTTGCAGATCAGAAACCAAATTTGACTCCGGTTCAGGTATGTTTACATGGATAATGTTATCGTGAGTATGTTTTATTTACATTATTCTCTGAGGAGTGATTTATCAGATCAACCATTTTGATTTTAAATAGACTGGTTAGTTTCTTTTGAAAACGTTAGCCTTCCCTCACAGCGGGGATTTTGAGCACTTGGAATCATAATTTGAGAGGTTCACTGAGGGATTCTTCATAGTCCTGCAATAAGCATTAAATGTCCTAGATCTGCACAGTTCAGGGATGGGGCTTGTACATTCTTATTCATCAAAACAGAATATTCTCTGCATGAACAAAGCATCCTGAATGATCTGAAGATTCCCTGGAAGTGCTTTGTTATCAAATGCAGGTGAGGGATGCATTTAATCCTGTGAGGTCTAACAAGTTCCAGCCAATAGAAATAAAAATTTGTCTGTGACTTTAGCTTTCTTGATGTTTTATTGGGTGCTGATGGAAAATTAAAATCACTTCAAGCCATTATTTTCTATATAATCCAAGGCCTGTCAAGCCTGTTAGGTGCTTTCTCCCCATGAAGCATGAACGTGGCCGTGTGGGTCTCAAGTTTGTCTCTCAGCCACTTGCTGACATTTATGCATTTCAGAGCCTCTGTGGATGTTTAAAATTAAAACACAGCATGTGACTCCCGTCCCACACCAACAAATTATGCCCTTTGGTGGGCTATTGATAAATAAAAATTGTTCTTTAATTCCAGCACAAAATGATTTGCAGAAAAATATACAACTTTTTGAGGTTAAAATTAACATTCTTACTCTGGTATGAGTTCCACAATAATTTAATTTAAAAATGTTTTTGCTTCTTATGTTCACAGAGCAACCCAATACTGTAACTACTTTTCCATAGTGTTGTTAAGGAGCTAACATGCTTTTCTTTATAAAGTCCATCTTTTTACTGTGTAGCTTTATGAATTTCTCCACTTTGATGAGACTCTTTAAGTTGGAAGTCTATACATTTCAGGTAACAAATTCACCTAATTTAAGAACTAAGATTCCAGAACCCCATCTATTTTGTATATTTTGGGACTGCTGAATGCAGTGATAATATACAGTAGCCATTTGATAAATAATATTGACCAAGTTGAGACTATTGCTGTGATGACATTGTCTTGTTTCAGTGATTTGCTGAAGGTGTCTCAAAATAGAATGAAAATCTTCTTCATTTTTCAGTAGTTAACATCTTTAAGAATACTAAGACATAACTGATCAAAATCAAGGGAGAGTAAATTTTCATATGAAATTGCTTGTCTTTATCTCTGCCATTCAGTCACCAAATATTTCTTAAGAACTCACTTCGTTATGATCTGATCTCCAAACATCAAAGCAGCAGTATCCAGTTTGAGGGTACAGGATCTGGAATATAGCTTTTAAAAAGGAAAAAGTCCAGTAAGCTCCTTCTAAAGGTAAAATCTGGAAATGGTGCACTGGACTGAAATATTAGGCAGCCGTTGTCAAAGTCAGAGAATTTATGTCAAACTTTCAAATCCAAATTAAAGTATGCTGCTAAGTTCTTACCCCAGAGCTTTAATATTTATCATGCAAATAGTCATAACATCTGTACCAGCTCACATCCTTCACTCTCATGAGTCCTGTTTTCTTCAAGTCCTTTTTAAAAAATGTCTGTGATGGACAACATCTGCCTGTCTTTAAAAACTACAAGTTTCTGTATGCTTAAAGCCTTATGGAGAATACTGATTAAAAGTTTATTTATTCTTTTAATTTTGAATTAAAATATGGAGCAAACTCACATGGTTTCAAATTAAGAAACAGGTATTTTTTCTTATAACTCCTTTTAGCATAGTTTTGAATGAGGAATCATGAGAAAGGAAGTGAGAAATGTATTCTTCGGCTTTTTTTTTTTTTTTTTTGGTGGTACTGGGGATCGAAATCAGGACCCTGTGCTTGCTAGGCAGGTGCTTATTCCACTGAGCTATATCCCAGCCCCTCTTTGGCATTTTCTATCATCACAAGTTTGGTTAGAAATAAGGTAGCATATTGGAACAATTAAACGTATAACTTTAATAGGTTCAGATTCTCTATGGTTCATCAAGTGCAGGATGTAAACTGGCTCTGTTTAATGTTGTGTACAGCTGTGATAAAGTAAGATTTTTTAACTGAAGGATGATACCAATCTCTTCTGAAAAAAACTCTAAAAAAATAAGTACTGTGTTCAATGGCTAGCCATAAAGGAAAGGATTTCAAAGACAAATTCATACATACACCTTATACATATGTATTATATCTGTATACACATACAGAGATAAAGAGAATACATATATTTGGGCATGTGTATTTGTATATATGTATTTTTTTCAAGTATTGACTTTATAGTTTACTGTATGTACATAGTTTATGTAAATGAATTTCAGGCTATACAGTGAAATTCAGGAAGAAAGAAATATGTTCATTGCTATTACATGGTAAAAAAAACTTCAGTTGTTGAATGTACACCAAATGATCAACTTAGAGATTAATATAAATATTTAAATCAGAATTTTATAAATAATTTTCATGAAAGCAATTCCATACACAACCTCCTTGTTTTTTTTGTTTTGCTTCCTTTTGTTTGTTTGTTCATTCATTTTGGAGACAGGATCTCGCTGTGCAGTTCAGACTGATCTTGAACTCACAGTGCTCTGTCTGCCTCAGGCTCCTGAGTGCTCAGACTATAGGCACCACCATACCTGGCTTCCTCCTGGTTTTTTTAAAGTTAAAATTTTTATAATGGAAAATTTTAATCATATTTAAAAGTAGAGTGTAGTATTTTGAGCACTCAATGTAACTATTACCTAAAACATAATTATCAATACTTGTCATATTTATTTCATCTGTATTTTTGTTTGAAACATTTTGAAGTAACATACATACATTTATGTGATTTTTGAAACCTAAAAATCTTGTCTTGACTTACTGAAATGGGTCATTTTTCACCTATCTTAGAAATTATGGAAAAGATTGTGGCATCTCCGTGTCCACATTCTGTTGAAACAACTTAGAAATTCTGCTTATGATGAATTGTGTGGTAAAGAAATCCTTCAATCAGAATTCTGATCTAAGAACCCCAGGAATGTTCTGTCCTCACAATTAACTTGGTTGGAATTTTAGCTGCCGCTCAGATATGGCCTCTGTGCATGGGTTTATGTAATGATTACAAAGCTTTTCTGTTGGTTTATAACTCGGCTTGCTTTGCCAGTTGAGTAGAGTGCGCCCACCTTCTCTCTAACGGTGCTTTCAGCTTTGCACTGTAGCACTGCTTCCTAGTGGATGTAGTAATAATGTTGCTCGCTTAGGGTCATGTGGAGTTGGTGATTTCACTAACAGAGTAAAACAGACTTCCTTTTATGTTCAGAAGTAGCAAGAAGCTGTGCTCTTCTCCCCACCGCCCAAGAAGGGAAGTTAGTGGATGCTGGAGGAAGCAGAACGTTGAGTTTAATGCAGTGATTAAACACGAAAGCCGTACATCGACTCTCAGGAGAAACATACGTTTGAAGGAAGCAGAGAACTGTGCAGCATGCTGCACGACAGGCTATATAAGCAGAGCCCTGGAGCTCAGTGTGCGCATGCGACCAATCAAATAAAGAACTTACTGGCCGTGCTTTCTACCATCTCGGTAGGGAGCATCACAAGCCAACCTGCGCGGGGCTGAAGTACAAACTTCGCTGGAGTAAGCCAGCCACCTTTGGGAGCTCCGTTCACTCAGTTCACTGCCGGGATACCTTTTCTTAATCAAGCTCCCTAGGAGGTTAAAAATCTAGATTGAAAATATATATCCTTTTGGCTCATCTGCACGTACCCTTCAGGAAAAACGCTAGTAGCGAGTTGAAGGCAAGAGTGAAACAGAATGAGCAGCTGAAAAGGCCCAGAGCTGCCTGTGCGCTCAGATTTGGGGAACGCGCATGTCTTTCAAGAGCAATCACTGGGAAAAGCAGAATAACTGGCACAAGATGCTTTACTCTTCCTCCGAATTCTGCTTATCCAGCAAAGGTATTATTAGAGTTTACTGATCACTAATGCATCAGAATACTGTTATTTCTGCTCTGATCTAAGTGAGAACTTGATAGCTGAAAGTTAATAACTACATGTTAAGGACTGCTTGTAGGCTAATTCTGTAATTTTAACCATTTCAGGTAATGTTTGGGTGAGAAAATAAAATACCAAGTTAAAGGATGTAGTTTCATGGTCCATAAAGATTCAAAACAAAAAAAATTTTTTCTATCCAGTCACGTTGGCTGAGAAAATGAATAAGCTTATGTTTAGTGCTTGTTGATACTGGGCTGCTTGGCGTAGCTATGCTGAGGAAATGGGCTTATAGAACACAGCCCCTCAAAGGTATAGGGTTTCATGAAAGCAAGTTGTGGAGGCTTAGGGACCTAATGAGCGTGGGTCGGTGTGGAGGGCTGAGGCGGGCGCTCGCTATTAAATACAGCCTAGGAGTGGAGAAGGTTAGCAGATCCTAAAAGGCCCGATCATAAAAGGCGCCACAGAATACAATTATCCTGACGGGGGGAAAACTTCAAGGAACAAAAAGCAGCTAGTGTCACTGTTAGGATTTGTGTGTAAAAAGGAATCTACACACCAGGCTAAGGAAATCAAAGAATACAATCAGTTAACACGCAAGGGCAGTGAAAAATAGTGCGGGTTGTGATGGTCATCGGTAACAAGGAGGGAAATTTGGAATTTGAATGTAGGAGACCTGGAGTTTTAAAAACTGGGCCAAATTGTCACATTTGTTAATACGTTTTCAAAAGTCTTCTAAAGAAATACTAATAAGGAACACATTTTCAGTTCTTAAGTGTGACAGTAAAATTTAGTTTGGTCATTTTAACTTTGTTATCTTAAAAGTTCTCATAAAAATGAAGAACAAATAAATGTTGTTCTATCTAAGAATATTAAAATGTGCATTTTGGCATCATTCTGTAGTAAAAATCAGGAAAATACAGATCATCTCTGAATTCATCCAACATATGTTATTGAGCATTCCGTTTGCCAAATGTTGAGGTTGTAGCTGTGAAAATGGCGGGTACAATCCCTC
Organism: Dinomys branickii; assembly: GCA_004027595.1. Taxonomy (NCBI): domain Eukaryota; kingdom Metazoa; phylum Chordata; class Mammalia; order Rodentia; family Dinomyidae; genus Dinomys; species Dinomys branickii. The sequence continues at coordinate 3,803 of PVLD010009544.1, read as the reverse complement.
CTCCTCTGGAACCTTAGCTACTCGGCCCATTATGTAAATTCACATGGATTTCTCTCCGTGGTTACCTGAGAAGGCCTACAAGGCTGAACCTAGATCCAGATGGTGAGTTAAAGGGCTCTTGGTATGGGAACGTGCGCTGACATATTTTACACTTAGACTTTACCTTTCTTTATTCAAACTTTATCACTTCGTTTTCCACTTTTGAGTCTAAAAGAACGTAGTGCCATAATGCTAAAGGTTAGTGTGTAGCTTTTCTACGGCTTTCAGTAAGAAATGCCACTTTGCACCTGTCACGAAAGAGTCATTTAGAGGAGAACAGTGACAAATACTCGTGAATGTTGCTCTCTACTTTGCACTTTATTTATTTATTTATTTATTTATCTAACTGGAGTCTAGTCAAGATTGGTCTGGAAAATCCAGCAACCTTCTCCACAACAGCCTGGCTTGATTGTACAGAAACAAGTAAAGGGGACTCAGCCATTTTATATATATATATATATATATATATATATATATATTACACTGATGTAGATCTAAATGAAAACTCTTTCTACTCCTAGCACTTTTTAATTAATTTTTTTTTTTTGATACAAGAACTTACTACGTAGTCCAGGCCAGCTTTGAACTCGCTGTGTAGCTGAGGGTGTCTGGTTTTCCTGAGTGCTCAGAGTACAGGTGTACCACTACATCACATATTTAAATTTTGTATTTTCTTTTCTTTCTTATTTAGAATTAAAACATTTCAAAGTATGAATTTCCTTCAAGGAAGCTTTAGCTGAATCCCAGGAGCTTTTATATAGTACTTTAAGTAGTTGCAGTTTTGATTTTCTTTTGGACACAGTAATTTAGGAGTGTTTTTATATTTCTGAGTTTTCTGTTTTTTGCTTTTGTTAATATTTTTCAGTTTATTTGCTAAGTGGTCAATGAATGTGACTTTACTATTTTTTAGTGAGACTAAAGGTAGTACTTATTAAAAGATTTTGGCTTCATATGTTTTTAATTTTTGTGATTATTCTCTAGAATATTTGAAAACTTTTTGCAGTGTAAAGGATTTGATGCAAATTTGTTATTAAGTAAATGTAATTCATGATGATATATCTTTTGTTACTTATTGGGTTTCTGTTTTATTTGATAAGGAGTTTGAAAGAATATAGTCTCTCTATATATTTTTTTGATACAGGGTCTCACTATGTAGCCCAGGCTGACCCCAAACTCATGGAGATACTCCTGCCTCAGCATCTAAGTGCTGGGATTACATCTGTGCCTGCCTCAAATTTTTTGTAACCTTATTTCTGCCTCTTTAAATATCACCACCTCTGTCTTGCCAGCTTTATATACTACATGTGTTCTGGAGCGAGTAAGCTTGTGTGGATTATACACTGAATAATCTTATGGAAAACATTATTCTAGATCAGTGTTCATGCAAATGGAGGCTGTTTTAAGTAGGAAACTTACATTTTTGCAAGTTCATATATGAAACAAGAAGATCATTTACCACCTGTGAATACCAGTGCTCTCCACTTCTCTCACATCCCTCTATCACTTTATAAGGAAAGAGCCATTCATGTAAAACTAGCTTCATTGGATTTTATGCAATGGGAAATAAACTTCTATTATGAAAAGCCACTGATAGTTTGCTTGTATTTTGTGGCAGCTAGTCCAGTGCCTAGAAATACTCCCTGGTAAGGAATTTGCCTGTAGTTATCATGTAGTGGCAAACTAGATATGTGTTGGATAAAGGATTGAATGACAAGTTAGGGATTGCATTATCTAATCTAAAGAGGCACTGTGTTCTCTATAACCACCAAGCCTTTCTGTTATTTATTGTCACAGTAATGCCATGTAATGGGCCACCTCGAAAAGCAGTGACTTAAAACAACAATCATTTGTTCATGCTCATACGTCATGTGGGATGATTGGGAATTGACTGGCATACAGATTGGGGTCAGGTCTGTCTCACAGGTGTTGTCATTGATGATACAAACCCAGAGGATAAACTGAACTAGGTAAACACATTACAAGCCTCTGTTTGCACCAGGTTTGCTAATACGTCAGTGGTTAAGCAAGTCATATACAGAAGTTTAAAGTCCTGGGAAAGAACTCTTTGTTCTTCTTAGTGATCATTGCAAGTTTAGGTATTCTTTCTTCTACTGAGAATAACTGAATCACATGTTGGAGGGTGTGCACATGTGAAAGGGAAAGAACGGTAATTCGTAATTGAAGCTACTGCATTAGAACATTGCACACCAAGTCAATTTAAATTTAGTAAAAATATTGCTGGAGTTAGAGTGATTGTGTTTTTGAAGTGGACCCACTGCTTTCTTTAAAAATTAAGTTTTTGAGACCCTAGCTTCAGTTTTGGTATTAATGATATATAATGATGAAAATATTAATATAATGCTTTATTATTTATTTATTTTCTTTTTTTCACTTTTATTTTAAAAGTAAAAGAACAAAAACATATCAACAAACAGACATAAAGTAGCATGAGAATAGTACAATCAAAACTGAGTTACAGACAAGGTGACAGGGAATCAACAATAGTTGTTGCATTACATATTGATAACTTCAAAGTGTATACTCAGGAAAACAGATATAGACATGCAAAATTGATCAAACAAATAATCATCAACTATTCCTTACAATAAAGTGACCTAAGTCAGTAGTACAACTATGTTAGATATGCTGCATATACTTACATACTCACATACATAGATAATTATAGCTTCCTTCCTTTTTCTTTTTTTATATAATTTTTTTTAAAGTGTAAAAGAAAAAGAACTACATCAACAAAAAAAAAAGAGGAAAGCATTAACAAAGAGACACAAAGTAGCACAATAACAGTATAATCAAAATTGAATTATAGACAAAGCAACAGGAAACCAACAATAGTTGTTGAATTGCATATTGATAACTTCAAAGTGTATGCTCAGGAAAACACATATAGACATACAGGATTGATCAAACAATCAGTCATCAACTATTCCTTACCATTAAGTGACATAAGACAATAGTAGAATCATGTTAGCCAACCTGCACATATGTATATATGTACATACATACATACATTTTTGCCTCTTTCTTTTCTCCTTTCCCTCATCCCATCTGTTCTTTACTTTTGAACAGATTTACTTCATGTCTCTTAGTTTATATTCCCACCCTCAGGTTCTTACACCAGTGACACAATACGGTGCTTGCACATGTACCTCTGATTTATTTCACTTATGAGTATGGTGTCTAATTGTGACCATTTGCCTACAAAGGCCCCAAATCTGTCCCTCTTTATAGCTGAGTAGTATTCCATTATATAAAAATGTCACAGTTTTTTTAATCCAGTCCTCTGTGGATGGACATTTGGGTTGCTTCCACAATTTAGCTATTACAAGTTGCGCTGCTATAAACATGGGTGCACATATATCAGAATGATACGATGTTTTCAGATCTTCTGAGAAAATACCCAGAAGGGGAATAGCTGGTTTGAATGGAACCTCTAGACCTAGTTTGCTGAGAAATCTCCAAACTGCTCTCCATAGTGGTTGCACCAGTCTGCATTCCCAGCAGCGGTATAATAGAGTCCCTATTTCTCCACAACCTCACCAGCATTTGTTATTGGATGATTTTTTCATACTGGCCAGTCTTACTGGGGTGAGATGAAATCTCGATGTTGTTTTTATTTGCATTTCTCAAATGACTAAGGATGTGGAACATTTTCTCATATATTTATTTGCCATTTGTATTTCTTTATCTGAGAAGTGTGTATTCATCTCAGATGCCCATTTCTGGATTGGGTCTTTGAATTTGGA
>PVLD010009543.1:59671-76514 GCA_004027595.1 Dinomys branickii | reverse complement strand
GGAAAGGAAGAAGTCAAACTATCACTATTTGCAGATGACATGATACTATACATGGAGGACCCCAAAAACTCCACAAGAAAACTCCTGGAATTAATTGACAAATTCAGCAGCGTAGCCGGATACAAAGTCAACACCCAAAAATCAATAGCATTCCTATACATGAACAACAAACAGACTGAGAGAGAAATTGAGGAAACCACACCTTTTACAACAGCAACCAAGAAATTGAAATACTTAGGAATCAATCTAACAAAGAATGTGAAAGATTTATTCAGTGAAAACTACAGTACTCTGAAAAAGGAGATCGAAGAGGATTTCAATAAATGGAAAAACATACCCTGCTCATGGTTAGGAAGAACTAACATTGTGAAAATGACCATACTACCAAAACTGTTGTACAGATTCAATGCAATTCCCATCAAACTACTGTTAACATACCTCACAGATCTAGAGAAAATATGCCTCAAATTCATCTGGAACCAGAAGAGACCCAGAATAGCAAAAGCAATCCTGGGCAATAAGGACAAGTCAGGTAGAATCACAATCCCTGACCTGAAATTATACTACAAAGCTACTGTAATAAAATCAACCTGGTACTGGCTAAAAAACAGACCTGAGTATCAATGGAACAGACTGGAAGATGCAACCACAACAAAAAACCCACTCAGCTACCTAATATTTGACAAAGGGGTCAACCAAACCCACTGGAAAAAAAGAAGGCCTGTTTAATAAATGGTGCTGGAAAAACTGGCTTGCCTCTTGCCAAAAACTGAAAATAGACCCCAGCCTATCACCATGCACCAAACTCAGGTCAAAATGGATCAAAGACCTCAACATTAAAACAGAAACTCTAAACCTATTGGAAGAGAAAGTAGGTAAAAATCTTGAAGACATAGGAGTAGGCAGAGTTCATGAACAAAAATGAAACTGCAAGGGAAACACTTCAAAGAATCAATAATTGGGACCTCATCCTACTGAAAAGTTTTTGTACATCTAAAGAAATCACCAGCAAAGTAAAAAGAAATCCCACAAATTGGGAAAAAATCCTAGCTGGCTGTCCCTCAGACAAAGGACTGCTATCTAGAACATACAAAGAACTAAAAAACATGTACCTGTCCAAATTCAAAGACCCAATCCAGAAATGGGCATCTGAGATGAATACACACTTTTCAGATAAAGAAATACAAATGGCAAATAAATATATGAGAAAATGTTCCACATCCTTGGTCATTTGAGAAATGCAAATAAAAACAACATTGAGATTTCATCTCACCCCAGTAAGACTGGCCAGTATGAAAAAGTCATCCAATAACAAATGCTGGCGAGGCTGTGGAGAAATAGGGACTCTTATTACACTGCTGGTGGGAATGCAGACTGGTGCAACCACTGTGGAGAGCAGTTTGGAGATTTCTCAGCAAACTAGGTCTAGAGGTTCCATTCAAACCAGCTATTCCCCTTCTGGGTATTTTCCCAGAAGATCTGAAAACATCATATCACTCTGATATATGTGCACCCATGTTTATAGCAGCGCAATTTATAATAGCTAAAATGTGGAAGCAACCCAAGTGTCCATCCACAGAAGACTGGATTTAAAAATTGTGGCATTTTTATATAATGGAATATTATTCAGCTATAAAGAAAGACCGTTTTGGGGACTTTGTAGGCAAGTGGTCAAAACTGGAGCCCATACTCATAAGTGAAATAAATCAGCGGTACATGTGCAGGCAACATATTGTATCACTGGTGTAAGAACCTGAGGGTGGGAATATAAACTAAGAGATATGAAGGAAATCTGTTCAAAAACAAAGAACAGATGGGACGAGGGAAAGGAAAAAAGAAAGAGGCAAAAATGTATGTATGTATATATGTATCTACATATGTGCAGGAGGGCTAACATGGTTCTACTATTGTATTATATCACTTAATGCTAAGGAATAATTGATGACGGGTTATTCTATCAATCTTGTATGTCTGTATGTGTTATCCTGAACACACACTTCGAAGATATCAATATGCAAAGCAGCAACTATTGTTGGGTTTTTTTTTTGTCTTTTGTGTTTTTCTGTTGTTGAGATGATTAACTGTCTGACCAATTTTGCATGTCTGTATCTGTGTTCATGTATATATACTTCGAAGATATCAATAGGTAAAGCAACAACCATTGTTGAGTCCATGTCACCTTGTCTGTAAATCAGTTTTGATTGTACTTTTTTTATGCTAATTTGTGTCTGTTTGTTAATATGTTTTTGTGCTTTTATTTTTTAAAATAAAAAATTAAAAAGATATACCACACACAAAAAGCCTGCTCTAAAAACACCTCTGAGCACAGATCTGATCCAAATATTCCTTTTCTTTCATTCTAAAGATAAAATAACAAAAATATATTTACATAGACATTTACAAAATAACACAAAAACAATATAAGCAATACAGAATTTCAGACAAGGTGATAGGAAATGAACGATCGTGATTGTATTACATATTGATATCTTCAATATGATTACTCAGGTAAACAAATGTAGGCATGTAAGATTGATCAAACAATTAAACATTAACTGTTCCTTTCAATAAACTAAAAGAAATCAGTAGTACAATTATCTTAGCTATCCTGTGTACACATAGATACACATTTTTCCCTTCTTTCTTTTCTTTCCTTCATCTCAGTTGCTCTTTCCTTTTGAGCAGTTCTTTTCCTTTCACAATATCTATTGTACCTCTTAGATTTTATTCACTCAGGTTCTTTCACTAGTGAGATAATACAGTGTTTACACATGCGGGTCTAATTTATTTCGTGGTCTCTAGTTGCATCCATTTACCTATAAAAGCCTCAAGGGTATCTTTCTTTATAGCTGAGTAATATTCCATTAAATAAAAATACCACAACTTTTTATCCATTCCTCAGTTGATGGGCATTTGGGTTGCGTCCATGATTGAGCTATTACAAATTGCACTGTTATAAACACAGGTGCATATCTATCGCTGTGATATGGTGCTTTCAGTTCTTCTGGAAAAATACCCAAAAGGGACATAGCAGGGTTGAATGGGCCCTCTAATCCTACTTTACTGAGGAATCTCCAGACTGATTTCCACAGTGGTTTAACCTTAAGTCTACACTCCCACTAACAGTGGAAAGGAGTTCCTTTTCCCCTACAGCCTCTCCAGCATTTGTTTTTGGTTGATTTCTTGATGATAGCCATTCTTTCTGGGGTGAGATGAAATCTCAGTGTTGTTTTAATTTCCATCTCTTGAATGGCTAAGACATTGAATATTTTTTCATGTATTTATTTGCCATTTATATTTCTTTATGTGAGAAGTGTGTATTCATCTCAGATGCCCATTTTTGTACTGAGTCTTTAAATTTGGGGGAGCTAATTTTTAAAAATTCTTTACATGTTCTAGATAGAAGTCCTTTGTCTGTTTGTCTGGGACAGTCAGCTAAAATTTTTTCCCAATTTGTGGGTTTTCTTTTTACTCTGCTGCTGATTTCTTTAAATGTGCAAAAACTTTTCAATAAGATGAGATTCCAGTTGATTCTTTGAAGTATTTCTCTTGCAGTTTGGTTTTTGTTCATGAACTCTGTCTACCCCCATGTCTTCAAGATTTTTACTTGCTTTCTCTTCCAGGACATTTAGTGCTTCTGTTTTAATATTTCAATCTGTGATCCATTCTGACTTGAGTTTGGTGCATGGTGAGAGCCATGGGTCTAGTTTCAGTCTCCAGCACGTGGCGAGCCAATTTTTCCAGCACCATTTACTAAAGAGGCTATCTTTCTTCCAGTGAACTTATTTGGCCCCTTTGTCAAAGGTAAGGTGGCTGAGTGTGTTTGTGGTTCAGGATGCATCTTCCAGTCTGTTCCACTGATCCTCAGGTCAGTTTTTTCTAGTACCATGTTGATGATATCACAGTAGCTCTGTAGTATAATTTAAAGGATTTCAGGGATTATTATGCCACTTGATTTGTCTTTGTTGCCCAGAATTGCTCAAGCCATTCTGGGTCTCTTCTGGTTCCAGCTGCATTTTAGGAATGTTTTCTCCAGATCTGTAAGGTATGCTAAAGGTATTTTAATTGGAATTGCATTAGATCTATACAACAATTTTGGTAGTATGGCCATTTTCACAATGTTGGTTCTTCCTATCCATGAGCAAGGAATATCTTTCCATTTTCTGAAATCCTCTTTGATCTCTTTTTTCAGAAAAGCAAGCTGTAGTTTTCACTGTATGTCTTTTACTTCTTTTGTTTGATTGGTTCCCAAATATTTCAGTTTCTTGGATGCTCTCGTGAAAGGTATGGTTTCTTTAACTTCTCTCTCACTCTGTTCGTTGTTTGTGTATAGGAATGCGGTTGATTTTTGAGTGCTGACTTTGTATCCAGCTACATTACTGAATTTGTTGATTAATTCCAGGAGTCTTCTGGTGGAGTTTTTGAGGTCTTCCATGTAGAGTATCATGTCATCTGCAAATAATGATAATTTCCCTTCTTCCTTTCCTATCCTTATTCCTTTTTATATCTCTGTCTTGTCTAATTGCTCTGGCTAATACATCCAGAACTATGTTGAATAGGAGTGTGACAGTGGACATCCTTGTCTTGTTTCTGATTTTAAAATGAAAGCTTCCAAATACTCCTGACAGCAGGGTTCACCTCTCCAGAGGCACCAGAAGCCTTTGGCAAACTCTTGTTCACCCCTGTTCCCCACAATTTATCCACCTGTTGGCCAGTATAATCCATATCCATGCACTGCCTTCCACTCTCATACCTACAAGGTCCCCCATTCTCCCACAGACGGGGCCACTGCCTCCCCCTTTATGTTGCTCTTATCCAAACAGATCTGACTCTAACGATTCTGCCCTGCTCTGTTCTGCTCCCTTCTGTTCATCTCGGTGCCTAGACTGGGGTCTGGAACATGTGGCAGTCAGAGGCCCACTCATCCTCCCTACAGCTTCCACGTTACACTCTGATTTGGCCTCGTTCTCTTAGAAGCCCTCCACTACCTATCTGTCTCCCCACCCACGCAATCCTCAGTTAGCTCATCATGTGCTCTTCAGCAATGACAGTAACAAGCCAAACATTCTTCTGGGAGACAGACCAGGAGAGGTATCTGAGACTGAGAGGGACAATCACAGTATCAAAAATTCAAATAATCTACACATACCCCTTCTACAGCCATCAAGTTTAATGGTGCTTTCTAAGATTCATAACTATTTGACTTCTCTGTACAACTAGAAATCAACTTGTCTTACTGGCACCTGTTTTTATACACAGGTGGCTAATTTTTATCTTCCTTTTTTCCTTCTTTTGACATTCCTGATAAAATATTTTCTAAATATTTATTTAGTAACTAAAAGAACAATAAGAATTTTTTCAACTTATCAAACCTAACAACTTTCATGTGTTTTCTGTTTGCCCATGTGCATGTGTAACACACAAGAAACTATGCACATGCATACAGAATTGTAACTGCAACACCCACACATTCTAGCATTTTTTTATTCAGTGAGTAAGCATTTCTCTAAATTCAATATTTATGTTGAAATCGTAGTGTAAACATTTAGAGGGCTGTCATACTTCTGTTTACCTACTTATTGTCCTGTTAGTGAAAACACAAATTGACATTTTGAAACATAATTCATTAATAAGAGATCTCCCTCTGTAAATATTTCTTATTTTCCCTTTTTTCCAGGTTTTTGAGATAGAGTCTCACCCTGTAGTACAGGCTGGCCTCAAATGCAACGACCCTCCTGCCTCTGAGATTACAGGCCTGCACCACCATGCCCACCTCTTCTTTTAAATTAGAGACTTGGAATAAATTTTTTCAGCAATAAGACCAAAGGCTATGAAAAACTTAAGGCTTTTAATGACCAAATGGTAATTTCTGAAGGGTTTAAACAACTAAAATCAACACTTTGTTATACACATTCATAGAGAAAAGCAGTATTAAGAATAACCCAAGTTATTTCTGTTTGCAATTGAGAGGCCAAATATTTGCACATACTGTTACATTGCTATAAGAGTATTTTCCTGAATTATGCTTCACATGCCAACAGAAGGCAAGTAGATAAAATAAAATCAGGTATGTGAGTACAGGATTCTTAAAAAGTAAAAGACCAACACAAACTAGAACCCTACTGGGGACAAGGGGAAGCCAGCCATGGAATTCCAAATAAGCCAAAAGTCATCTACACACCGGCACCTGAGAGCTCTTTCTCTAAGGAGGCACATGTCTCCTATTTCATGAATGCAACTAGAACAGTTTTCCAGTTTGTGATCCCATCTGGAGCAGAGTCCTTCCTATGAAAAAGGGGAATGTGTGCCAGTATTGGCCTTTCTGCTGTCCCTCTTTCCTCTACCACCCCAATCTTACAGAATAATCGCTATTTTGTGAATTGCTAATAGCAGAAATAAAGCTGTCCAAAATGCTAGGGAGAAAGGAACAGAAGAGAGAAAACAAAAGGCTTATATTGTATTAGAAATTTCTACTAAAGATTGAACAACAAATTTTTACAAACCCTATAAGCCATTATGTTCTGCTTACACTGGATAGCTTTCAAGACCTCACCTCTGCTCCTAGCATCTCTAGGACCAAAGTCACTCTGGATCTCAGCAGCATCCTCCCAAGCCTGCATTCTTCAAGTGCAAGACCTACGCTGCTCTGCCGGAGATAATTCCATGTGACCCAAGAATATCTCAGATTGTGAGACTGTGAGAATATATCTCACAATCACAGTGAGAGATCCCCTTTCTGTTATCTTTTAAGCTTTGGGATATCATCTAAAAGAAGTCTCCATTTAATATTAGCAGGCCTCTAACATTTAATAGTTGCTAAGGTTGGGGAAGCTCAGAAACGGGCACCCCAGCATACGCCACTTTGTACTTCAAAATGAGAGCATCCGGGGAGCAGCAACTTCAAGGATGACTTTTTCTGAAGGTCACTCATCTACATAAAACCAAGTCAGCAATGGGAGGAACACGGCTGCCTGCAACTATTCTTACTGAAATTTCATTAACCAAGAAAGATTAAACTTGTATCACAGGCTGAAAATTCAAACATCATACCTGGGTCCCATAGGAACTGCATCTCAGCCCACTGTCTGTTCTCTGGGCTCCTTCTCTTCCCCAAAAATAATTTTCTACTCCTCTCAAAGTATCCACAGCCCTATTTGTCTTCCTCCTATGAGGACAGTATTTAAGTCTCAATCATCTGTCCTTTGAGTTTCCCACCTTGTGTAGTCCACATATGCAAAATAATTAATCTATACGCTTTTTTCCCCATTAATCTGCTTATTTTCCCATTGTTTCAGAAAATTCAATTACTAAACCTTTGGAGGGAAAGTTTAAGCTTCTCTGCACTAACATCTTTTTTTGTTCGTAGAGAGATTAACAGGACATAAGCTCAGAGGCTTTACCAAGCAAAAGTACAACGGAGTTAATAGTTTTGTGTCTAGTTTATTTACTTTTATGGTTTCCTTATATAGCAAGTGCTGCTGATTTATGTAAGTTGTGCACTTATTTCTTTGAAGTTTGTAAGTAAAGTAAGTAAATTGACTAGTAGGAAAGTATTACACAAACAGAACAAGTATTAACGGGGGCATGATTAAAATCAAGAAGGTGGGAGGGGACAAAGTGAAGTTGGGGGAACTGTACTTAGCCTATTTATATTTCACACTTATTACCATTTGCATGTTCTGATCTTCTCAATGTAACTCTTCTATTCTCAAAGGGAAAGGACTGTATTTTTATCATCATGTTTTATCTCAGCGGCAGGTGTCCCGTATAGAAGCGAACAGTCCAAACTTTCAGATTTGTATCCATTTAACAAAACATTCAGATACAATAAATCCATCAAGACATTAGTTTTCAGTTTACTTTATCTTGACTTCTCATCGATCTTTAAGTCCATTTAAAAAATCATTATACTTTAACCTTGCTTTATCTTAACTCTTAACGGCTTTTTAATCATTAATGACTTGGAACACTTCAGCTTTCAGTTTTACCCTCTGTTAAGTGTTTCATGATTTATAAAGATTATGGCAGATATTTTAATAAAACAGGCACAACAACCCCCCACTATACGGAAATACAACCCTAGCTGTGTGTCTGTAAGAGACCCAGGTCCTTGCCGCTAGGCCTTCTTTGCAATCACACAAAGGGCGGCACCCACTTCCTACTGTATTTTGTTTACCTGCCTGGCCTGTTTGGGCTCATGTTCCTTTTCTGACCAACAAAGCAGAAGCAATGTTTTGTATGTAAGTAGTTTTATCAACCAGAGATTTAAAAAACAAACAACCACAAAAATAAACAGTCACCATTCTGGCTTTACTCAAACAAGGTAAACTTGGCTTGTGGCTGGCAACCCACAAGCTGAAACAAAACTAAGACTACAAAGATGCCCGATATCAGTCATTTGCCATCATAGTGTGAGCCACAGTACAGATGATCTAAAAGCTTAACAAAAAGGTGCGGCTTTTCCTAATGATTTTTTCCTGTATTTCTTTATATTAGTTAGAAGCCAAAAGCAAAGCCCCTGCCATCATATTTCACAAATTCCTGTTCACTCAAGATAGCTTCAGACTATGAGCTAAAGGGAGGTTAAAGTATGTTTGTTTAAAGAAAAAAAAAAGAAAAGCAAATAAATAAAAACCCAGAAGTGCAGTTTCAACTTGGTCATGGTAAAATTCACGTGGAGTTGCCCAAATGAAACAAGCCTCATCTAAATTTCAGTAGAGGATAAAATATCTGATATAATCTGTGGAACATTAGCACAAAGAAAGTTTTGTTTTGGGAATTATTCTCATATACCTTTCTGCCACTCACATTTCTCCTGCTTTGCTTTGAGGTTTCTCATGAATACGGTCTCAGTATCAAATACCCCAGGATCTCAAAGGGTCAGTGATATTTTTAACAAGGCTGGGAACGCTAATGGTTGGGAGGTGGCTAGAGTTCAACAAATGTGTAGTTCATATTAGATGAATCTGTCATCATTTTTAACAGATACTGAAAACAAAAACAATTTTGGAAGAGGATTTACATGTACAAAAATATGAAAAGGGTGCAAAGGGTACACTGAAAACATTTCAAAAGGGACATCTGAAGGCTACAGTTATTTAACTTTATTTTTAAAAGGCAAGAACATTTAAAGTTGAACATTTTCAACAGGAACCAATTCCTTATAGAAGAATGGCTCAAAATATCGAGGGCTCAGGAAGCTAAACGTACACCTTTACCAGGTATGACCATGGGCTAGTCAGTTAGCCATCCTTTTTTTTTTTTAAGAAAAACATACTAATAAAGACATCCATTTACAAAATACCATAAGAACAATACAAACAATACAGAGTTACACACAAAGTGGTAGGAAATTAACAAAGGTTGTTGTATTACTTGTTGATATCTTCAAAGTGGTTTCTCAGGAAAACAAAGAGACATGAATACTTCTCAAACAAGTAATCATTATCTATTCCTTTCAGTAAAGCAATAGAAGACAATAGTACAACTGTTAGCTATCCTGTATATACATACATACATACATAATTTCCCCTTCTTTCCCTTCTCTTTTCCCATACCCCAGTTGCTCTTTACTTTTGAGCATTTTCCTTTCATTCCACAATGTCTACCATACCTGCTAGTTTTTATTCACTCTTTCAGGTTCTTACACTAGTGAGACAATACATTGCTTACACATGCAGGTCTGACTTATTTCACTTATGAGTATGGTCTCTAGTTCTGACCATTTACCTATAAAAGCCTCAAATCTATCTTTCTTTATAGCTGAGTAATATTCCATTATATAAAAGTACCACAATTTTTTAATTCAGTCCTCAGTGGATGGACATTTCGGTTGCTTACACAATTTAGCAATTACAAATTGCACCACTATGAACATGGGTGCACATATATTGCTGTGATACGATGTTTTTACATCTTATGGGAAAATACAGAAGGGGAATAGCTGGGTTGAATGGGAACTCTAGACCTGGCATGCTGAGGAATCTCCACACTGATTTCTACAGTGGTTTCAACAGTCTGCATTCTCACCAGCAGTGGAGAAGAGTTCCTATTTCTACATAGCCTCACCAGCATTTGTTATTGGTTGATTTCTTAATGATAGCCATTCCTACTGGGGTGAGGTGAAATCTCAATGTTGTTTTAATTTGCATTTCTCAAATGACTGATGATGTTGAACATTTTTCCATGTATTTATTTGCCATTTGTATTTCTTTATCTTAGAAATATGTATTCATCTCAGATGCCCAGTTCTGGATTGGGCCTTTGAATTGGGGGGGCTGATAATTTTTAATTCTTTATTTGTTCTAGATAGACCTTTGTCCAAGGGACAGTCAGCTAAAATTCTTTCCCAATTCAGGGGTTTTCTTTTTACTCTGCTGGTGCTTTCTTTAGATGTCCAGAAACTTTTCAGTAGGATGAGATCCCAGTTGGCTCTCTGAAGAATTTCCTATGCAGTTTGGTTTTTGTGCATGAACTCTCTGCCTACCCCTATGTTTTCAAGGTGTTTACCTACTTTCTTTTCCAATAGATTTAGTGTTCCTGTTTTTTTGTTTTTTTTTTTTTTCCCGGGACCGGGGATCGAACTCAGGCCCCTAATGCTTAGCGGCAAGCACTTGGCCCACTGAGCTGTACCTCCAGCCCGAGTGTTCCTGTTTTAATATTGAGATCTGTAGCCCATTTTGACTTGACTTTGGTACATGGTCATAGACTGGGGTCTATTTTCAGTATTTGGCAGGTGGCAAACCAATTTCTCCAGCACCCTCTATTACAGAGACTATCATTCTTCCAGAGAGTTTGTTTGACCCCTTTATCAAAGATTAGGTGGCTGAGTGTGTTTGTGGTTGCGTCTGTGTCTTCCAGTTTGTTCTATTGATCTTCTGGTCTGTTTTTTAGACAGTACTATGTTCATTTTATTACACTAGCTTTGTAGTATAATTTCAGGTCAGGGATTGTAATTCCACCTGACTTGTCCTTGTTGCCAGGATTGCTTTTGCTATTCTGGGTCTCTTCTGGTTCCAGATGAATGTAAGGAATGTTTTCTCTAGATCTGTGAGGTATGTTACCAGTAGTTTAATGGGAATTACGTTGAATCTGTACAACAGTTTTGGTAGTATGGCCATTTTCACAATGTTGATTCTTCCTATCCATGAGCAAGGAATATCTTTCCATTTATTCAAATCTTCTTTGATCTCTTTTTTCAGAGTACTGTAGTTTTCATTAAATAGATCTTTTACTTCTTTTGTTAGATTGATTCCTAAATATTTCAATTTCTTGGATGCTATTGTGAAAGGTGTAGTGTCCTTAATTTCTCTCTCACTCTGTTTGTTGTTTGTGTATAGGAATGCTATTGACTTTTGAGCGTTGACTTTGTATCCAGCTACACTACTGAATTTGTTGATTAATTCTAGGAGTCTTCTGGTGGAATTTTTGGGATCTCCCATGTAGAGTATCCTGTCATCTGCAAATAGTGGTAGTTTCACTTCTTCCTTTCCTATTCTTATTCCTTTTATTTCTCTCTCTTGTCTAATTGCTCTGGCCAATGCTCCCAGAACTATGTTGAACAGGGGTGGTGACAGCAGACATCCTTGTCTTGTTCCTGATTATAAAGTAAAAGCTTTCAGTTTTTGTCCATTTAGGACAATGTTGGCTGTTGGTTTGTCATAGATGGCTTTATCAATGTGAGGTAAAGATAATCTATTTCTATTTTTGGTAGAGGTTTTATCATGAATCCATGTTGGACTTTGCCAAAAGCTTTTTCTGCATCTATTGAGATAATCATATGATTTTTGTCTTTGGCTCTTGATACAGTGTATAACATTAATTGATTTGCAAATATTGAGCCATCCCTGCATTCCTGGAATGAATCTGACTTGGTCATGATGTATAATTTTCTTGATGATTTGCTGCACTCTTTTGCTAATATTTTATGGAGTATCTTTGCATCTATATTCATTAGGGAGTTGGTCTCTAGTTGTCTTTCTTGGTTGAGTCTTTCTTTGGTCTGCATATCAGTGTAATACTTGCCTCCAGAAATGAGTTAGGGAGAATTGCTTCCTCTTCAATTTCACTGAATCGTTTGAGGAGTGTTGGTATTAAATTTTCTCTGAATTTCTTGTAAAATTCTGCTGTGAATCCATTAGGGCCTGGACTTTTCTTTGTTGGTAAGTTTTTAATCACATTTTCAATCTCATTAATTGATATTGGGTTGTTCAGGATTTTTATATCTTTCTTGACTCAACCTTGGTAATTCATACATATCTAGGAATCTGTCCATTTCTTCTGAGTTTTCTATCCTATGGGAGTAAAGACTTTCAAAGTAGATATTAATGATCTTCTGAATTTCTGTAGAATCTGTAGTAATTTCATCCTTTTCATTCCTTATTGCATGAATCTGAGTTCTTTCTTTTTTTGATAAGGTTGACTAGGGATTTATCAATTTTATTCATTCTTTCAAAGAAGAATCTCTTTGCTTCATTTATTTTTTGTAGGGTTTTCTTCATTTGAATCGTTTTAAGTTCTGTCATGATCTTTATAATCTCTTCCCTTCTTTGGGCTTTGGGCTTGACTTCTTCTTCTTCTAAAAGTTTGAGGTGCAACATTAGGCTGTTTATTTGTTCTCTTTCTGATTTCCTTATGTGTGAGTTCAACGCTATAAACTTTCCTCTGAGAACTGCTTTCATTGCATGCCACAGATTCGAGTAGGTTGTATCTGCATTTTCATTGGTTTGTGGGTATTTTTAAATTTCTTCTTTGATTTCTCCTGTGACCCACTGGTTGTACAGGAGGTGGTTGTTTAATTTCCAAGTGTTTATGGAGTTTTTGGAGTTCTTTTGTCAATAATTTCTAATTTCCTTGCACCGTGGTCAGATAATATGCATGGGATAATTTTAATTCCTTTTTGCATTTAGTCAGGTATGTTGTATGGGCTAGAGAAAGTCCCATGTGCAGCTGAGAGGAATGTGTATTGTGATATTATGGGGTGGAACACTCTGTATACACCTACTGAGTCCATTTGTCCACATCTTTGGTTCAGAACTGTTATTTCTTTGCTGAGTTTCTGTCCAGTTGGCCTATCTCTTTGTGTCAAAGGGGTGTTGAGGTCCCCTATTACAATAGTGTTATTAATTATATGCATTTTCATGTCTGTTAAGCTTTGTTTTATGTCTTATGTAGTTTGGTGCTCTGATATTTGGTGCATACATGTTTAGGATTGTTATTTCATCCTCTTGCAGTTTTCCCCTAACAAGTATGTAGTGACCTTCTTTATCTCTTTTGATTGTTTTCAGTTTGAAGTTTACATTGTCTGCAAACAACAGCTACTCCGGCTTTTTTCTGGGTTCCTATTGCATGGAAGATTATTTTCCATCCTTTGACTTTCAGTCTATGGATTTTCCTTTGAGTAAAGTATGTTTCCTGTATATAGCATACCGTTGGATTTTGTTTCTTAATCCACTCTGCCAGACTGTTTCTTTTGACTGGTGAATTGAGGCCATTTACATTTGTGGTTATAACTGATATGTGCTGACTTATCATTGTCATGTTATTTACTTGCTGTTTGTTTTCTACTTTTTCTACCTGTTTAACTGCTTGCTCTTCTTGAGGGTTCCTTTCTATTGTTGTTCCTGAAATTGTGGTCATTTTTTTCACTGTCTAGAATATTTTTTAGTACTTTTTTTCAGTGACGTGCTGAGCATTTCTTTCATTATTATTGTCATTTCATTTCTTGCCTGAGAGATTATTTCTGACCTGATCTCTTCTATGGCCTGATGGGGTTGTTTCTTCACTTCCACTGCAATCATTTCATCAATTTCAGTTGTGTGTTTACCAAGTTCTCCTATGTCAATGTCTCCTGGACTTGTTCTGACTGGGGTGGAGTTCTGAAATTGTGTTTTAGTCCTTCATCTTGTCATGTTTGATATCAGAGGCAGAAAGCTCAGTCTCCCTCTTCCCTGGCAGCTCAGCAAACGCTGCTACTGTCTCTAGTTTTGCTGGTGGTCAGGTTTGCCCCTCAGGGTCCACTGAGATGCACTGTTTACTCTGGGGTTTTCTGGCAAAAGAAGTGTATCTGGTTCTCCCAGGTCTCAGATGTGGACCATGATGTCAGCTGATGGCAGACTGTCTGATCCAGCAGCCCCTCGAAGTATGTATGACCCAGAATATAGTTGCACTGGTAGTGCAATCCTGGACCAGTGATCCTGTGACTCTACGCAGTTAAGGTTACAGGCAAAACCCAGACATGAACTGCAGGGTCAACAGTTTGTAGACCACCTGATTGTATGTCTCCAGGCAGCTCAAGACACGGGCAGCAGCCAGGCACAGGCTGCACTGGCAGTGATCACGGAACACCTGTGTCTGTGACCTCCAGGAGGCCAGGGCACAAGTAAAACTCAGATACAAACTGTGGTGGCAGCAGCTCGTGGAGCACCCGCTCCAGTACCTCACTCGATGCTGGGCATGCACGGGGAGGGCCCACACATGAACCTCAGTTACAGCAGTTTGTGGGCCATCTGAGTGAGGATCTCCCATCTGCGATGGAGGGCAGAGCCTCCATGGGTGCACGGAGGGCAGAGACTCAGACTGTAATGGCGGCAGGGTCGTGGGTCGCCCCCTCTGCCCCCAGGAAGTAGATGGGAAATACCTGGTTCTCTTGGCAGCATTCAGCTGAGAATGGTGACGTCAGTGGGTTGCCATCCACCTGATTCTGCATCTCTAGTCAGTCCAAGACATGCACAGAAGCCAAACGCAGGCCGCACTGAGAGCAATCACATGCTGCCTATGTGTGTGATCTCCAGGGAGGTCAGAGCGCAAGTAAGTCCCAGACCCAAACTGTAGTGTGAGCAGCTTATGGAGCACCTGCTCCAGCACCTCACTCAGCACTGGGCATGTGCAGGGAGGGCCCACATGCAAACAGTGACAGCACTTCACAGGCCTTCTGAGCGAGGATCTCCTATCTGCACCAGGCCCAGTAAGCCACTCTTAACTTAAACTGTGAAACTGGTAATCAGGAATATGATTTAGATGGAAGGGTGCAATTTTCTCAAACTCAGAAAGCTACTTCCTATAATGCCTTAACTTTGCTTACAATGGAGTATTTTACCCTCTCTGGACCTCTTTTTTGACATGCAACAAAGAGTGACTGAGTGTCCACTGTAGACTGGGCCCTAATCTAGATGCCACAAAGACAAAGGTGAGTTCAAGAAGGTCTCCTGCAAGCAGTGCCATTCCAAAAGAGAGAGGAAACTGTGAACAAGAAAACAAGATAGGGCAAGAGGTGGTGCTGGGAATGAAATGCTTATACGTGGTACAAGATCCTGGATCCTATGTACACTGCCAACATGAGAATACTGAAAAGTGGACAGCAGGAAGGAGACTGGTGAGGAACTATGGGACCCAAAGAATCACACAGCTGTTTCTCTATGCCTAGTATGTCCCAAACTAGGCACTACAGAAGCCAACAGCCATGGACAAAAGAAAGCCCAACAAAAGCCTGCTTGCTCTCACATGAGGCCAGAGGGCCAGGGAAGCTGCAGACTTGCAAGACAGAGAACTTTTAGATGAATACAGTACTGTGCTTCAGCCACCACCACAGAAAAGGCTCTGAGTGGGTTTAGCAGGTCAGCAAGAATCCTCCCGCCCAGATACCCAGCCAAGGTCCCCAGTAATTCTCCATGTACTGCGGGCTGTAAGTCCCCCAGCCCTGCTATATCTGGGTTAAGTTCAATCTCTCTCCCTCATTGCAACAGTCTTGAATAAATTCTCCCTCACCTGTTCTAAAAAAAAAAAAAAAAAAGAGTTAACTGTTAAAAAAAGAAAACTTTATGTAATCTTACATACAGTAGAATATTACTTGTCTATACAGAATGACAAATTTGAGACATTTGTAGGAAACTGGATGCACCTGGAAAATACAATGTTGAATGAAACAAACCAGACACACAAGCTTAAATACTGTACGGTATCTCTCATTTGAGTGAGGCAAAGTACACACAAAGAAAATGATAAAGGACGGATGTGAAGAGACAAGGGGATGGATCTCCTGCAACAGGGAAGGGCCCCAAGGGAACAGGGGTGGGAGGGGAGGAGGACGGGAAAGGAAAATAAGAAGATATACCCAGTACAGGAACTGATAACCCCAATTAATGCAAACATTAGATGCCAAAACATGAGGTAAGACAAATAGTATCTACAAGAATGAAGGAAGGGATAGGGTAACTAGAGGAAGAGGGATGGAAGGGGAGACATAGGGAAGGTGATAAAAAAAAAAAAAGGAAAAAACAAGCTGTATTATGTACGTGTAAACATTCCACAAGATGACTGTAAACTACATGAATTACAAACATGTACAAATAAAAAAATTTTTTAACTGAAGAAAGGGCCCTGCAGCCTGGAAGAATAACATATGCGAAGATCCTAAGGCAAGATATAGGAGTAGGCAGAGAGTTCATGAACAAAAATGAAACTGCAAGGGAAACACTTCAAAGAATCAATAATTGGGACCTCATCCTACTGAAAAGTTTTTGTACATCTAAAGAAATCACCAGCAAAGTAAAAAGAAAACCCACAAATTGGGAAAAAATGCTAGCTGGCTGTCCCTCAGACAAAGGACTGCTACCTAGATCATACAAAGAATTAAAAAAAATGTACCTGTCCAAATTCAAAGACCCAATCCTGAAATGGGCATCTGAGATGAATACACAATTCTCAGACAAAGAAATACAAATGGCAAATAAATACATGAGAAAATGTTCCACATCCTTAGTCATTCGAGAAATGCAAATAAAAACAACATCGAGATTTCATCTCACCCCAGTAAGACTGGCCAGTATGAAAAAGTCATCCAATA
>PVLD010009543.1:0-59571 GCA_004027595.1 Dinomys branickii | reverse complement strand
TTGGTGCAACCACTATGGAGAGCCGTTTGGAGATTTCTCAGCAAACTAGGTCTAGAGGTTCCATTCAAACCAGCTATTCCCCTTCTGGGTATTTTCCCAGAAGATCTGAAAACATCGTATCACTCTGATATATGTGCACCCATGTTTATAGCAGCGCAATTTGTAATAGCTAAAATGTGGAAGCAACCCAAGTGTCCATCCAGAGAAGACTGGATTAAAAAATTGTGGCATTTTTATATAATGGAATATTATTTAGCTATAAAGAAAGACAGTTTTGGGGACTTTGTAGGCAAGTGGTCAAAACTACAGTCCATACTCATAAGTGAAATAAATCAGCAGTACATGAGCAGCCAACGTATTGTATCACTGGTGTAAGAACCTGAAGGTGGGAATATAAACTAAGAGACATGAAGGAAATCTGTTCAAAAGCAAAGAACAGATGGGACGAGGGAAAGGAGAAAAGAAAGAGGCAAAAATGTATGTATGTATATATATATCTACATATGTGCAGGAGGGCTAACATGGTTCTACTCTTGTATTATATCACTTAATGCTAAGGAATAGTTGATGACAGCTTATTTGATTAATCTTGTATGTCTGTATGTGTTATCCTGAGCACACACTTTGAAGATACCAATTTGCAAAGCAGCAACTGCTGTTGGTTTTCTCATGCTTTGTCTATAATTCAATTCTGATCTTACTGTTATTGTACCACTTTGTGCCTCTTTGTTAATGCTTTCCGGTTTCTTTCTTTTTTTTCTTTTTTTTCTGTTGTTGAGATGATTAATTGTTTGACCAATTTCGCATGTCTGTATCTGTGTTCATGAATATACACTTTGAAGATATCAATAGGTAAAGCCATTGTTGAGTCCATGTCACATTGTCTGTAAATCAGTTTTGATTGTACTATTTCTTATGCTACTTTGTGTCTGTTTGTTAATATGTTTTTGTGCTTTTACTTTTAAAATAAAAGAAAAAAACGAAATACCTTTGACGTGCTGGGCAATACGATGACCACAAAGGCTGCCCTTTGACACCACACCAGGGTTTTGGCCTTCGTTCTACATGACAGAGGGGCTCCTCTTAAAAGAATGACTTTTTCTCATTAAGTCGGGCTTAGCTTTTTAAGTATCAGAACTTAAAAAGATAACTTAACAGGAATTTCTTTCCCATTGTATCCTAGATTCCCTCTTCTTAAAGCAAGTATACTGAACTTTTTTATTGACTTGGGCTCACTATCATTGTGTGGTACTCTGTCCTCAGGAGGACACAGGGATGCTTTTATGAGACCATTTCTTTCTTCTGCTGCTACCAGCAATCACTTCCTACATCCTACAGGCGGTTCTCTGAACAGCCTTATCTGGAAATACCTTCAGCTATGGTTAATGCGCTATTACTCTGCCTCTTTTTACACAGTCAAGTGCGTGAGTTTTGCAACAAATATTAGTATCCAGAGGCAATTTTCATTGCCAAACCCTTGGAATACAGAGAAACACAGACCAATTCTAGAGAGTTGTCTTTCCATTTCCAGGTTTACAACAGTATCATAAAAAAAAAAAAAAGGTCTATCCAAAATCTGGCGACCATATAAACTGGGTGTGGCAGCAAAAGTCTAAAGACAGTTTACCAATGATTTCTATCCTGTGATTTTTCAATCAAATATTAATCTAGGTACTATTGTACGATTAAAGTTCTAAGTCATCTAACCTTAAAATATACACTAGCTAGATGATGTAATCACATGACATCTTCAAACTGAAAAAGTTTTCTCTGGCTGATAGCAAAAGAAGTCAAAGAGATGGAAGCATTGGGAGGATTCAACTTGCCATAGTGGTGGACACCATATGATCAAGAATCTGAACCAGGCACTTGTTGCCTCATGCTAAAATCTGCTCATGCCCTTCTGCAGAAGTAAAACAATCTTGCCTTGCTAAGATTTCTTGGTGTCTGAGTGGTTTATTATCTGCACTGACAAAGTGAGTCTATGGAAATTTTCCCAACAATTTTGGCACCCAGCTGCGGAGCTCAAGCCTATTAGGGAGCAGGAAGAGACACATCCCATGGTATTGTTGCAATGGCATCCCTCTGGGATGAGAACCCCCAATCCCCATGAACTGAGAACACAATAAAGACTTCCTGACAATGTGGAGAGGGCCCAGAGGCAAAAACTGCAGGGACCAGGCAACTTCATGAATGGACCAAGGTAAGAAAAGTCACAGGTGTGACTGAGTACTGCTTTGGTGGTCAGGTTATTCTGTCCCTGTCCCAATATGACCTTAGTTCAGGTGAAATCACAGTAACTTATGGCAAGATATCTTGGTGCAGGCCAGAGATTGAGCCTCAGGTTCTGGAACAAACAGAATGGGAAATAAATGTGTCTCCTGCTCAGGACAATCAGGGGATCAGGGAATAAAATACCCTGACAGTCCCCTTAGACTAATGTTAAAGACTTAGGGAAATCCATGATAATCCTTGATAATCCATGGGAAAAAAAATAAGCAAGCAAACAAAAATCCATCACATTTCCCTAATCGCCTTTGGAATGCCTATTTAAAATGCTGGCTAATTTAAGTGGATGTTTTTGTTTACTTGATATGTTTAAAACATTTCTTGTGCTTTGTAAATTCATAAACTACAATTCCAGGGTTAACTTGCTCTTCTGTCTGCTTTCTGCTGGTGTTAGGATAAGAGTACTGATTCAAGGTTACCTGAAAGTCTCTTGGCAGCCAGTCAAATTTTAAAATGTAACAATCTGAGACCAAAAAAAAGAAAAACAAAACAGAGAGCAAGAGAAGAACTGGAGACCCACCCTGGGAAAACTCATGGTCTTGACTGTCTTTCTGCCCTTTTTTGTTGTTGTTGTTGGTTGGGGGGGGCGGGCAGGTACCAGGAATTGAACTCAGGACCTTGCTCTTGCCAGGCAGGTGCTGTACCACTGAGCTATATCCCTAGCTCTGTCAGTCTGCCCTTGAGATAATTAGGATTTAATTCTGCTATGCATGGAGTCATTCTTCTGTCCCTTCTCCACTGCCTGTCTGCTTAGAAATAATACAATTTACAATAGTGTTCTGTCCAAAGAAATTCTCTTCTCTGCAACTGATGGATTCCAGAGCCAGGTTTCCAGAATAGTGATTTTTTCCTTCCTGGGATCCTTCCAGAGTAAAGTTGACCTTCACTTATCTCTGGGCCATACTCTTTAAAAAAAAAAAAAGTCTAGATTTAAGCCTCCAACTCTCATAGAATGACTGTAAAAGTTTTAGGTGAAATTTATCAGTCCAGAACTCAAAACTTAATTCTTTCAAGAATGCTGCACTACAGAGCAGACTGACTAGTTTTTTTTTTATAGTTCAAATGGGTTCACTGAGAGAACAAGAAACATTCCTAGGGATGCTTATGAGTTTAATAACAATTTTCAACAGAAATAGGTTATCAAAGGATAGCCCCCCCCTAGACTGCCACTCTTGCCATGATGTCTCTCCCGAGCATCTTGCCAGGCCGCTCTCCCTTCGCAGAATAGGCTCGCTGAGGTTCTGAAAGAGGACAGCCTGGAGCTAAGTACAGTCCAGGAGTCACAGGGTCATGAGGAAGGGGTCCACAGCCACAGCAAGAGGCTCACTGGACTCTGGCCACTTCCTCCCACCTCTAGTTCGCTGCCGCTGGTGCTGGATGGGGTTTAGTCTAGGGGACACCTTAGCTTGGGCATAGAGCAAGAGGGACAGACAGAGAAAACACACACTTAGCTCCAAAGAGTTAGACTAGACTCATTCTCCACCCCAACCTGGCCTGAACACCCCCTGGAAATAGGTAAAGTTACATGTAACCGTCTGTGCCTTTAGAGGGACCAGTTACCTGTGGCTAACAAAGCAGTAGTCTCAGCTGTCAGCTGTGCCTACCAAGCAGCAACGAGAAGCCTGTGGAGCTGGCTATTTGCAGAAGATAAACCGTCAGCCTAGGGCCCGTCTTAAAAACTGCCTTGGCTTTCACGGGTGTAAAAGGTTTTTTCCTTTCTGATTCTATTACAAAACAAGTTCTGACTAGTTACAACCTAAATTACAAAAGGGTTATTGTAGTTCAACTTGGCCAAGTATATCTGAAAATGCACCCTAACTTAAATGTAATCATCTTATGTATGTTTGTCTGTCCGTTGAATATGTTAAGAATAACCAGTTAAAGCACCAACAGCAGTTTCATTTAAGAAATGAGCTCAGTTCTTTTTACTTTTAGGTCCTTTTTAAGATTTCCACGGAAAAACCATTTTTCAGAGTAGCCAAGCTTATTTAAAACATTCACAGATGAGGACTAATAGTCTCAAGGTTTAGGCAGGACTTAAAGCCTTCGAGTTTGATTTCATAAGGGTTATATATGATTGGGCTGCTGTATATGTGTTTGTGTGTCCATTTTCGGGTATGGGGCCTATTTTAGTTGGTACACAGATGAACTGACAGAATATAGCCGAAACACCTTTGTTCACAGGGCTAACAGTGCATTACCAAGATATAAAGATGCCCTTACAGGTGGTACCACATTTCTAACCAGCTTGCTTCCTAGGGACCCTTATGAGTTTAATAACAATTTTAAACAGAAATAGGTATTCAAGGATAGCCACAGCCTCCACCCCCCGAGACTGCCGCTCTTGCTGAGATAGTATCAAACGTCTCGTTTTATCAATGCCAAGTCTATTGTTGTTTGTCTACAATAATTTAAGAGGTTTTCCTTGGATAAAATTAAGAGGTATAACTTAAAGTATTTAAATGTTATGATTTGGCTCTCATGAGTCATCTAAAGCAATTGTTAAGATATATTTAAATGGCTATAATTAAAAGGTTAAGCTTTCTACACCTAAAGCAGTAAGGTTTCTGAACATATTGAAATGCTCTTGGTTAAACTTACAAAACTAGATTGAAAAATAAGTTTTTAGATATTACTAAAATAGGTTTCTTGTGTTCTCATCAGACTTTTGATTACTAAAAAGTGAGCTTTAAGAGTTAAAGGGTATTTGAATGCTAACCTATGAAATGTTTTCAACAGTCAGTTCACGATTGGTTAAATGAACAACTATTATATTAGTTTATGACATAACATATATTTGTACATATATGTATGTTACATTGAAATACAAGCTATGCTATGAGTCTACATTTTAAAGTATTAAGTAAGTAATAAGTGCACCCTTTTGTACAATATATGTTCATG
The DNA here is from genome assembly GCA_004027595.1 of Dinomys branickii. Classification (NCBI taxonomy): domain Eukaryota; kingdom Metazoa; phylum Chordata; class Mammalia; order Rodentia; family Dinomyidae; genus Dinomys; species Dinomys branickii. The sequence continues at coordinate 54,378 of PVLD010009543.1, read as the reverse complement.
TTTATACATCTCTTTAAATTTGGTCCCACGATTTAAAGCTTGATCTACATCTACTGGCTTTGAGTAAATAAGCACTGTTATATAAATGAGATAACACATATTGGGGAATAAGTCTATGTGTAGTCATTAACACTGTTTTCTAAATTTTTAAGAGTTCTAAAGATGTTCTTTAATTCTTGTCAATATAGAATTAATAAAAATTCTATATAAACCTATTTTTAAAAATCTAAATTTTGCTGTAAAAATAAACACTAAGTAAATATATGTAAATATTTCTATATAGCTGTGATTGCTAACCTCACAGTAAATGAAATACATTTGTGCTTTCCAAAATGTGTATGTACAGGTCCCTTTAAGTTACAGGGCAGTGAAAAGACATCTTGTCATACTGATGATCTCCAAACTATAGTTATTCATGATGATGGAGTTTTTCAGCTTTATGTGATTGTTGTTATAATTTGTGTTATGATAGTTTGATGTGCTTGCACCTTATACAGTTAAGGCAGTGCCATAATGATTAGAGATTAGGCATTAATAATCTGTAAGGTACACACTCTATTAAAAGGTAACAAAGTTAAGTCAAAGTTTCTATACACCAATTAGTATCTTAGGTAAAGGTAACTAACTAGAAAGCTATTTTACATTAAGATAAATATTTAAATATATTTCAGAGATAATGACAAAACCTAATGGTTCTAATATAATGATATCACAAAGATTATTCTGCTAAAATATAATCTCAATGAAGTGTTGTAATTGTTATCTGTTAGCATTCTATAGGGATTCAACTTCTAAGACAACTATGATTGGTAATAAAGTAATGGTTCCCTGGTCATACTATCTATTTCAAGGTACTTGTAGATAAGATCATAAAATTAAACCTACTGTTTTCACTACAATACTGGTTTAACTGATCTTCTGGGTGTTCAACAACTAAAGTTTGGAGACCAAAACTAAAAAGGTAACTGGGCCGATAGGACAGCCAATCTTTTGGCCTTCATCCTCCAAGATCAACAAGGACCCAGGATATGAGGGGACCTTTTCTGTAAGATCCTACAACTTTGGTAAGTCACCCAATCTCCTGGGCAAAAAGACTGTTGGACCCCAGAGAACAGGAGTCAACCAGTACACAGTGTGCCAAAAAAGAGAGTTACGCAGAGAGAGAAATGTCTTCTAAAGCAAGACTGTTAGCCATCATGGTGGCTGACACTGACAGAAAAGCTAAGGGGCACTGCACATGGTTCCAAAAGAAACCCCTGGAGAGCCTTAACTGAACTGACCTTGACATTGGGCAAAAAATTAATTTTGATTAATACTGGCCGTGATCACTTTAACTTGGTCTTAAACACCCAAAAAGAAAACAAAACCAAATAATAACAATAACATAGACTAGACATGAACAGGAGGCTCTAATCACTGACTCCTGCTGACAATTTACAGCTACAAAGCCAGCTGGTTGTAATTTCTAGTCCTCTCCTTTAAAAGCAATGTGTAGATGTGGCTCCTTCTCTAATCTGCCTGTCTACTCTAGTGCTCGTGTTTGATCATACACACTTTAAAGTTTATTTTTTCTTGCCTAGAGTAACAACAGGTAATGGGGGGGGACCCTGTAGAACAAACAGTCCCAAGATTTGGAGCCATTTGAAAGATAAAGGGGGCGCTTCGTGGCTCACAGAGTTAGGAGATGCTCTAGGGAGCTGGGTGTAAACTGGGGATACCACTCCCCTTGGCACCCATCTTCCTCTGGTCAAATACAAAGGATAAACTAAGCTCCTAAAACCCACCTAAACTAACTGGTATGGGAAACCCAATAACCACGGATCAAGTGCTTTCCCACTGCTTTGCTTAGGATTAAAACAGCTCCCAGAAAAGACACTGGGATATCTCCATACAGAATGCTGTATGGGCTTCCCTACCTTGGTAGGCCTTCAGACCCGCCCATTTTTAAAACCAAAGATCAGTTCTTAAGAAATGATGTACTGGGCTTGTCTTTCACCCCTCATCCCCTCAGACAAAAGGGACCGCCAGCTCAAACCTCACTGCTCAACCTTCCAGTCCATCCACACCCACCTGGCAACTACGTGTTGATCAAGCCATAAAAAGGGGACAAACTCAGACTACCCTGGGCGGGACCCTTCCTCGTGCTTCTGACTTCTGAAACTATAGTCCAAATGGTCAAGTGGGGATGCACTCACCACACTAGGCTAACGTGCTCCTGATAGAAAAGCACAACAGAGAGAGTCAGTTTCTGCTCATAGAGTTTGAAGGAAAGAGTAAGGATTTTTAAAGGGGAGGAAATTGTGAGAAACCACAGCCCTGTCTTTTCTATCAAAGGATGCAAACAAAAGTGCCTCCGTTTTAAACTCTAGTCCACCCTAGGCTGGCCCCTCCCCAGCCTTTACACCAGAGTTACAAAAAATGGCTGCTCAGCTTAGATTCTGGGAACATGGCTGACCACCAAAGATAACTTATCATTAGCCAAGGACTTCCCATACACCCATTCTCCCCTCCCTTAGCAACCTGCCCAGCAATCCTTCAGGCCCTCCGCTCACAGTGCTTAAACTAGCCAATAATTGGGACAAACTGTGAACCTTCAAACCAACCAATGGGGAGAGGGTCAGCTGCTTCTCACACATTAGGAAATAAAAGAAGTCTACTGCTATATCTCTATGTACTTGCTACCTCAGGCTAAAATGTGCTCATGCCCTTCTGCAGAATAACTTTGTCTTTTTCAGAAAAAAAAAAAGAATTGATCTGTCTCTAGACACTGAGAAAAGATCTCTGTTCATGAGCAGCAATCACTGATAAACTTAAATCCTGTAAGAAACTGATTTTTGAAAAGCCATAGAAACCAGTATGGAAAAGGACCTGGTATCCAGATGAGAGCACAGCCAACCAGCACCTTGATTTCCAGCCTAACTTCTGATCTTCAAAGGAAGGAGTCAATGAACAGAAGCTGTTTTCAGTTAAGCAGTTTTCAATCATTTGTTACACACCAATAAATACAGTAAGAGAAGTGGGTATGTAGTAAGTTGGCCAAATGGCAGTGGATGCATAAATGAGGGTTTGGGTTTTATTTTGGTTTAGTTTGGGTTTTTTTCGTTTATTTGGGGGGGGGGGGGTCCTGGGGGAGGAATCTAGGGCTTTCATACTGAGCTGTATCTCCTATCTCCAGCCCTTTTTATTTTGAGACAGGGTCTCACTAAGCTATCCCGGCAGGACTCAAATCTACAATCCTCCAGACTCAGCCTCCCAAACTGCTGGGATTGTAGATTGTACCACTATGCCTAACTCATTAGTGAGCTCTTACTATACCACTCTCCCCCTAAGGTGCACAAAATACCACAGCTTAATGAAAATAGCATAAAATTAGGAGATAGCAACACTGCATTCTGGTCCCAACCCTGTCACTAGCTACCTGTGTGATTCAGGAAAACTGTTTTCCTTTTCTGAGCTTTTCTCTTTCAATCAGAGAAATTTTCATGATGTTAAAGTCTCTTCCAGCTCACACATCTACAAATTTAATCACTCCTGTAACATTAAAAAATGAACTAAAAGCAAACATGCATAATTTTCTCCACATACTTAATTTTCCACCGATACTCATGTTTCCTTATACATTAGCATGCCTATATCTTGTTTACAATATTTACAAAGGCTTGCTGAATAAACAATCTTCTCACTATTTATTTTAAATCTATTCAATATACGATTGGTGCATCTATTTTTAGCTCTAGCTATAACAATACCTCAGAGGCTCTGCAACCTTAGAGTTAAGTAATTATCTAGGCATTTTATAGAATTTATGTCTACACAAAAGCCAAGTCAACATGTTCCTAAAACTTGCATAAAATATAATCTGGGTGTCAAGTCAGGGGGAGAGGGATAGCAGTATATCTAAACACAACTTTAAAAAATGTGAGTCCCCTGTTCAAATTTTTATATCTGACCTCTGAATTTTTCACTACTGGTTTTATTTTAAAGCAAACAGAAAGGTCCTTACACACATTGCCCTCGATTATTTCAAATATGTTCCAGTTATGTTGAAGTTTCAAGTCATTCTTAACTGAGACATTGTGGGATAAAAATCTCTCTAGAAAAGCTACCTAGCACATTTTAAAGGTCTGTCCCCCAGTTCAAGTTCTTGTACAGTCTGAGAACCGGATCCTACACAAAAGGCAATGTGTGAAGGGGCGGGGGGGGGGGGTACTTGCAGTGTTCTGATAGGCACAAATCACCCTGGCTGTTCAACTAGTCCATTCCCTGTACTTAAACTGAACTCTGAGTCATGGCTTAGAGGGCTGGAGCACTTTCTATAAAAAGCAGTGTGCACTGCAGTGCAAGAATGAGCTTCCCACTTCAGAGTGGCAAGAAACGATGGCACAGTGCTCTAGACTAAACGAGATCAGGGACTGTCCAAAGGGAGCAGGACCTAGAAATCTATATCAAAACCCACTGTTTACCATGTATTATTTAGTGGAGAGGAAAGAGGGCCTGCTACCATACGTGAATCAGTACTAAGACAAAGTGAATCCCTTTAACTTTAGGATGAACATTTTCTGGTCATGTGGGTCTTAGGGTAGAATTGGGGTGGGAACCTGGACAGGACTTTAGTTTGAAAGATAAAATAACAAACAATGATTAATCAAAATAAAATCACCTTATACTTGAGTAAGATTTTATTTCAACAGTGTACAAAACTTTAAAACACTAAATTGAGTGTTGATGAGATGTATAATTATTCCTTTAAGATTTTATAATAATGCTTTAAGATAATTAAGCCTAATTTTTAAGACTAACCAAAAAGATGGTGATTTTTTACACAAACAGTGGAGATACTCATCCATTTTCCCAACATCCAGCTATAAGCCATCGATCCAAATTTTGCTCCTTTGCAGACCCTATGAAGACATCATCCAATGGTCTCTTGTGGTCCTCTGTGACCTGCTGATCCTCCCAGACCTCCTTTGTCCAAGGCTACAAGTCAATATCTCTAATACTAATTCCACAGATTTCCCAAAATTCTGCATCTCTATTTAATGTAAAATTGCTCACTACCCTACTTTTGATTATCTACTATTCAGAGACGGCCTAGGACACAGGCAAGGTATCATAAAGTAAATGACGGTACTAACCAGGGAGAAATGTTTGAGGTGTGATTAATATCACTCATGTCAGTCATCAGTAAGTGTTTTCAAAATAATCCTAAATTCTGTCTCCTTAAGTAAGATCACACCTTCAGGAACTCAGATAATGAAAAGACAGATACACAAAGACCCTCAACCCCGCAACTATGCTTACTGCCATGCATGGCTTCATCGTAGAGTGGGGTGGAACCCTTCTCAGTTACTCCTCTGCTACTTTCAAAGTTCCTGACTAAAAGAAGCCTCTAGACATCATTCTAAAGAAGGCCCCACACTGGCTAGACTCCACACAGAGCTGCAGCTAAGACTGGCACTGGAGGCGAGCAAAGCCGAGCAAGCAGCAGCTTTACTAGCACTTACTCTGAGGGTGCTATATAATATAGAGGGGCATGAGCTTTGCCCTGGCCAGAAGCAGGGCACAAAGAGATTCACATGTTAAACTGGTCATTGTCTACTTCCATTTTCCCTATTAAAGGCCTAAAGAGTCTTCTGGTGTTAATAATCTGAACAAGGTTCCTCATATAAAGCATTGCAAAATTTTATCTTCAGTCATTCTTTAGAGAGTTCCTTTACTAGGGTCAAGCAAGGACATGCTATTCTTCTACATGCTGATGCCAGAGATTTATAACCTGGATAGATTTAAAGGAACCATAAATCCCTATAAACATAATATCAAAATTTGTTTTGTGGATGTATTCAATTCTAGGAGTCCATAGTATTCATTGAATTTTTAAAGGGGTCTCTGGTGATAACATTCCCACCAAAGAACTTCTTATCCACATAACTTTCCTATACAACTTTCTAAATCAATGACAGCCCATCACTAGGAATTCATAGGTACCATATTTCCTTGATTCTAAAACATTTTCCCCTTGAAGTTAAAGGCATCTTGTAATCCTTATGTCTATCTAATAAAATGTTTCCTTCTTCCCAAAAGTAATTATTAAATTGATAATTTGATTATCAATATTGATCTTTAAATATATTTAAAGATCAATACATTGATACTTAAATCAATAAATACCTCTGAATTGATGACATTTAAACAACATGGGAAATGATTCAGCAAGAAAAATCACATATATGTTCCTAAACAAACAAAAAGACATGGGACAGACACTTCAATGTCCCCATAAGGACACAGGGATAGGTCTAGTCTGATGGGCATCAAAATACCCAAAAAACATTTGAGTTCCAATCATATCACCATTGAATACTAGAAAAGTTTCATAAATTTATTCAACATGTACAAAATGCAACTATGCATCAGAAAATGTACCATCTGAAGAAGTTACAGATCTAGGCAGGGGAAACTGGGAAGTTCCCAGGAGGGTATAACAAGGGCAGATGGGAAGCTGGGGAGTCAGGACTAACAAAACTAAGTGTTTTTAGAGAGTGAAAAAAGAGAACCAGAGAGAAAATGGGACAAACTGAATGACTCCAGAAGGGTTGGGCTTTAAAGGGTTGTGCTTTAAAGGGGAGGGTAACTCATCAGCTTGTTAGAAATCATATTTATAACAGAGAGGAGAACAAGCCTAAGAATATCCAAGGACAAGAACCAAGCAACTACACTAGAAGCCAAGCGGGGTAGATATAGGCTCAGCCAACCCTGACCACAGGCGCAGAGAAAGAAATCATAGCCTGTATGGGCTCTACATTTGATAAATACTGTAATAAATCCTCATCAAAGTCCTATATATGGGACCTGGCTTTCTTCTACTTTACAGAAAAAGTGAAATAAATTTTATGGTTTTCTAGATTTTTAATCCCTCAAAGTCAGGATACTTATTCTCAGAGATGGTTAGAAAATGTAGTATTTTCAAATCTCTTACTAAAAAAAAACCCTTTTGCTTAAGTAGCATACTTATTAATATCACACCATCTATAAAAACAGGGAGGAACTTGTCCCTCAGTGATGCAAAGGAGGCAAGCCAGTTGTGATCCAATACCTACAGAGACGCAGGTCTGCAGAATGAGACTTTCGGCAGCAGAAGGCCCTACCCCAAGTGCACCAGGACAATGCACATTCTGCAAAAAAGCATCTCTGGTTCAAACTGAAGCAGCTCTTTATTCCAAGTAGATAGTCAAAGAAGCCTACCTACCTTCAGGCAGATCTAATATTTACTCACTATGTCATATACAAAAAGGCTGGTAAAACTCTTTTGCTCTCTCTCTCTCTCTCTCTCTCTCTCTCTCTCTCGTATCAGCTGGTACTCTGTAAGCTCTATCTCACAAAGATAAAAATGAAAACAAAGTCTTGTACATACAGAATGGCTGCCTTAATTTTGGCAAGTGTTCACAAGGAAACTGGCCCAGCAGTGTCCTCAGGTTCAGCCCTTGGAACCAACCACTGAGAAAGGAAGGAAGTGGTGAACCAAGCATCAAGTAGGGACTGAAACAGAGTGCTGAAAGCTCCAAATCCCCGAGACACGCAACTCAAGAGTTACGATGGATCACAGCTATTACAATAAGGCACAAAGATATTTTTTCTTCGAAGTTTCAAAAATCAAAAATTTGTTCAATTTAAGACAACTAACTGCTGCATTACACAAGACTAGAGAAAGATTCAGTAAGGGGTGGGAAAAGGGAACTAGTTATAACACAACTGCAAGGGCCTAATCTGTTTCTTATAAACTCACCTAGCACCTAGAAGGAGGCACCTATTCACTACACTGAATTCCAGAGGCTCCAGATTTTTAAGGGCAGCTCATCTCCTCTTTTGCGTCAATGAATGAAAGTGGCAGTGGGTGACAAGTGAAGGAAATTCTGGTCAGTGCTGGGGGGTCATTTTGTCAAGTTAGACCACACCACAACCAAAATGCCCATAACGAATCATGGCATTACCAAGTATATCCTCTCCTCGACATTGTGGTTACTGCCATCTTAATAAAAAAAAGTAAATACAGCTAAGATGTTAAAAAATATAGTCACTGCCAATCACCAGTGGTAACGGGAGCCCAGCAATGGAAAAGCCTCCAGGAAAAATACCTGCTTCTGCCTTTGAACAACAGAAGAATAGCGCATAGAATAGGATCCATGTTTTAAAAAGCAATTTGCTATCAGTAGTCTCCCACCACCTCCAATCTACTCTTTTCTCTGGTTGTAGCCATACTATAATGTCTACATGGAATGCTGAACCCAAGCAAGGACCCAAACAGACTACCTACATCCGGGTAAGACAACAGAAAGAGGGACAGACAGAAACTCAGAGAAGAGAAACCTCCTCACTAGAGGTATCTCTCACAGCCAAATATTGGTAGCAAAGATGCTGCATGCCACTTTAAGGCAGACCAAGATACTGAAGACCTCACTCTAGTGAGCTGAATGGTGGCCCCCAAAATATATGTCCCGGTTCTAATCCTCAGAAACTGAATGTGCTTGAATTTGAGTGAAGAACCAGAACTGGGTTTGGACCAATGAATGTCTGAGACTTGAAAGCGAATGTCTGAGACTTGAAAGCCTGAGTTTAGACCAATCTGGCCCAATCAATAGGCTCAAACTTGGACCAATCAGCAGTTCTGAATCTGGACTAGTTACAGGCCAACAGCTGCTACATTAGTAACGCTCCTCTCACATTTTTTCTGGTTGGTCTCGGCAGGGCCCCTCTGATGTGTTGACTCCCCTGTGCTACAGCTCTGGTCCTTTCAAATAAAGCCTCACTCCAGTGATCATATAAATCTGCTCCTGATTTATTTCTCAGATAGTACAGGCTTGGAAGGTTCTGTAAATCTAAGAATCCTGAGTAATGTAGACAAAGCAGTCACTGTAAAAGAAAGAGCTATAAACACTACAGGGTGATAGCCCTGAAGAGCTCCAGAGACCAGCAGCCGAAGAACATCAGCAGCAGTGAGCAGCAACCCACAGTCAGTGGACCACATCCAGCGCGAGCCAGTACTGTACAGCAGTGGCCAGCAGTGGCGGAGAGCAGCATGTGGCAGAGTTGAATGATGGTGTCTGGCACAAGCCAGCAGATGGTAATGTACGGCAGCAGTAGAGACCAGTAACCGGCAGTATTAACAGATAGCGTTCAACATTAACTGGTGTTGCTTGCAGCACCAGAGCCACTAGAGGAGCTGCACTTTGCCAATTCATGATTTTTATATGAACTGAGCAAAAGAGTCCTCAACTGACTGGTGACACCAGAAGCCACTAGAAGCCGGAAGAGGCATAAAAGGATTCTTCCCTGAAGCTTTCGGAAGGAACACGGTCCTCCTCAATTTAGGACTTCTGGCTTCCAATACCATGACAGAACACATTTCTACTATTGGAAGTTTGTAGTAATTTACTATGGTAGTTCTAAGAAACTAATATACAGAATACACTTCAAATACATGTATTTCTATCATTGTTTGTTCATCTCCAGTCCAACAGATATGGAAAAACTTTCTGAGAGCCAGGGCAACATGGGTAGCCACTGAGAGGCCAGATCTTAACTAGTTATTTAGCCAGGAGATTTGGATGCATGCCTCAAAGCAGGACCCATAAAGCTGATAAGATCCTAAAGACTGGCACATTTAATCCTGGCAGTAATCAAGTGATGAAAGCCAGCTGATCAGATTAGATCCCAGGCCAGGACCCCACCTGGTCTTCCTCCAGCTACTCCCAGGACACCCCAAAGTGCCAGGGCCCACATAAAACAAAGGTGCTGCTCCCCTTCTCACTTCACACAGCCAGCCTTCCTCAGTGCTCACTCAAACACAGCAGGCTTTTTTTTAAAAGCTGTCTTTCTACTTCCCAAATATCTAGTATCATAAAAACTACATCATGAGAAATTTGCTACATGAGGAGCGGGGCTGGGTGCATGACGGGTACTAAGAACGGAGAGCTCTCTCCAGTGACACAGATGTCACTCTTGACAGGACTCACCCCACATTCCCAAGCACCTTCCTCTTCTTCTAGTAACTCAGCTGGCCCTCTTCTGTGGTCTACATTAATTTGAGATCATCTCCAATCTCAAGCCTTCTCTATCACTGTTACTTTAAGTAAAACAAGACCTTTCATAAGCATGAGGTGGACTTTGTTGGTCCACGACTGACACAGAGGATTGTTACTGGAAACGTATTGTTTTGATAACAAAAAAATAACATACAAGTGGGAAAAGATTACCTGAAGGATTTCTTGTTTAACCTAAGAACAGAAACTTGAAAGGATTGGTGTTGTTCAGAAAAAGAAAATACATTGCTTTCTTCAAGTAAAACTTTCAAAAGAGACCCTAAAAATTTTTTTTTCAAATTATAAAAAAATTAGTCTAAGTGTTAATTGTGGCAGTCACAAAAAGGAAAGCACTAATTAAAAGGAAGCAAATATTATTAGTATCAATCCAACAGGAAAACCCAGAGGTGAGCTTGAAAACACCCCTAAATTATGTGCTTCCTCTTCCCTGCCTCCAGTTCTCTGCCTGTCACAACCCCGTTCTCTCCCAACTGCCCCCCAATACCCTCCCTCAAAGTCTGCCTTCTCTATTCATTATCTGAAATTGAAATGAGGTTTTATTTTGTCCCTGGGCAACCTCAAAACGCAGGCAGACAGCAAACACATGCACTTCACAGTGAAACATTCCAAAGTCCTCTTCAACAAACAAGTGGGCCCAGGAGAAACAATATGCCATTACTTTATTGGGTATTAAGAACAGAGAGCTCTCTCCAAATATTTATTCTCAGGAAACAACCAGGCAGTTTATTGGCAAACAACCAGGCAATTTATGGACAATAGGCCACAGAGCTCTTGGACAAACCAATAAATGTTTTGGACTTTTCTCCTGCATACTCGTGTACAAATATCTCAAATGCCACTCCCGATGGTTTGAGACAGTACCATGAAACCTCCTCCCATATCTCCCCACAGATGCCAGAGTGAAAAGCTCTGGTTCTCCAGATCAGTAGAATTCATTCCAGTTCCAGCTACCTCTCCTTCTCTCCACCTCTCAAACCTGCCCTTTGTGTCTCTTTCTCCTGCTTATCCCAATTCTCCTTAGATTCTAAAGAAAACAGACAAAGCGAAGCAAGCAAGAATACCGACAGACATACCAACCCAACAAAACTGCCCACATTGATCTGAACCTCCAAGACTGACCCAGCTGAGGCAATATTGGCCTAAATCACAGAACAGCAAAGAGGCAATAGTCACTATGATTTAGGGCTTAAAGAGAGAATACTGGCAAAAACAAAGCTTCCTGGAAGAGGCAAGAATGGTACAGCTCTGGTCCTGACAATGTTCACAATGAGCAATGAACTCATCCCCAGGCTTCTGAGCCCTCTGCAACAGAAATCAAGACAGCAGCACAGCCTAACTACCTGCCAAACACTGCAACTCTAGAAATTAAACTAAAACCTTGGTAGGATGTTTCTATGCTTGTTTAATGTATGGTCACCATACAGACACAAAGTTAACAAAACTGGTCTGGCATACCAAAGCCGGCCTAACAACTTCAATATCATATTTCTATCTAATTTTTGATCCTAGTATTTGTCAAGTATTATTATTTTTATTGTCTTAGTTTATATCCCCTTCTACATTCTGTTATAAAGAAAACAGCTACATCATATTTAGATTTAAGAATCTTTACGGTTCAATGGACTAACACTAGCCCCAGAGGCAATCAGGTAATCAGCACAAAGTCAGGATAGACTTTATTACTCTCCCTAAATAATGATGTGTGATACAGATACACATACATACATACATATATACACACAGAGTATACGCTATATGCAAGCATACATAAAATCTAAAAGCCTCTACAATTTACTGTCACTGGGACAACTAATCTTTGTTGAACTCCCATGAAACAATGTGCTACCTCCTCAAACGTCATGAGTACTATTAGTCTCCCCTTGTTACAGCTGGGTAAACTCTTCAGCATGGCCAAAAGGATGCTGGTGCTCACACTTTATATTACAACATGGCAACATGACCACCAGAAGTCAGCACTCTGAGAACAATTATGTATTTTTCATGAATCCAGGAAAGAATGATTTTCATAAATACAATCAATTCAATCAAAAACATTTCATAAATTCAACCAATGGTAAGAAATTTTAAAAATACATTATATACAACACAGACCCATGAATATGTTTATATTATATACACATATGTGTGTACACACACACGCAAACGCACACGCAAATGCACACACATACCCTAATTTTACTATTGGTACTGGAGATGGCATTACATACTTCTCAACCAGATTCTGATCCTTGGTTTTACTATGCCTTCTGACCTGAGAACTCCTCTGATGCATCACACTGATACCTGTCACATGCTCACAGTCACTTAAGAACTAGAGAAGGAAGCAAGTCTGTGACTAAAAAGAGAAACATGCCTGAGTTCCCCTTCCCCGTCTACTTAGTCATTCTTTCAAAATAACATATTGAGCATGGATTCTCAGTGTATATGCTTAATGATCTTATATTCTAGATGTAATGATCAGTATTCAACATACTGGATTGATGGTAAAGAATAAAAAAGTCAAGAACCTTTCTTTCATCATTTCCACTTATAGTAAGTCCAATCGTGACTAGAACCTAAAACATTCATAAAATGAACTCAGTATTAGACTACATAAGAAACGCTGCTTGACTTATCCTCCAATCTAATACAGTGAGTCCTTATTATATTTCACAAGTCTTCATGTATAGATAACATTAACTACTGTATATGAAGGACACAACCAAGACCTGTGCTCAGTAAGTCAGCATCTTCTGGGACAGCAACATACAGAGGTATGAATGAGGTGCAGAAATAACCAAAACAAGATGGTATTATCCACCCAAATGCCTGCCTGCCACTGCCATCAATGACCATAGGAGAAAGATGACAGTCATCTCAGCATAGTGGTTCCAAGAGAGAAAGTTAAAAAAGTACTCCAATATATATATTTCAGTGGTACGTACCACCACCACCATCCCTAAAACACTACACAGCAGTTTACCCTGAGAATGATGATGATATTCCTAGTTTGAATGAGATAAAGCTTTTTAGATTTTTTTTTTTTAGATTTATTGTTCCCTTCTGGATCAACTAGTAATAATTGCAGAAGGGCAGATTTCCACCTGAGGAGATGGTACTCGTTTTCCCTACTCTTTTCTCTCTTTACTTTAAAAGTAAGGGAGCAGAAGGTGGGGAAACCTTGATTTTCTGGGCATTGGGACAAGACCTCCCATTGTGTGGAGCCATGGCAGCTGGCTGGGCTCCGCCTTTGGCTGTGACCACTGGACTGCGTGTCTACACTATGTTCTGGATAACCAAGAGGGAAGATTTTTTAAACCATACCAGAAAATGACTTTGCTTTTAGGATGTGTTTATTTGTTCTGATATTTTCTTGTAGGGTCATGGGGCAGGATTTTTTGGAACACAACTAAAAAGAATGTGGTAACACTGGCATCCTGAGCCCTTCTGACTTAACCATGCTGGAGCCCAAGTCAGCAAACCCAAACATAATTTTTCAAAAATGCTTATCTTGTTCCACACCTCACCACAAAGCAAACAACCTAATTCACTGACTTCCTAATACTCAAAATGCCTCCAGGTCTTTCTGTCAACGTATTTTTAAATACCATTTTTTTTTTTGGATCACTAAAAAATTTTACCACCTTTTGGCTTTTAGAGTACAGGAACAAGCTATACAAATGACCTAAGGTCCAGCTCAATCATTTTTTTAAACGAACAAAGTCACTCCTGAAAGATTTTTTTAATCAACTGCCTTTCCCACAGAATAGAAAAAAAAAATCCTGAAGCTAATCCAACCATAATCTCCACTTCACAAATCATTGCTACACTGCCCCAGAGAGCCCCATCAGTCACTGGTGCTGCTGCTGGGCAAGAGAGGGTGTGCTGGGGAATGCCTCAAGTATCTCTAAACCAGTAACTCAGTAAAGACAATAAACAGAAAACAGCACAAGGAAAAATATATGATGTGAACTGAAGAACAGAAGATAGAATATTCAAAAGAAAGGGATGTATTCAGGAGTGCAGTGAGATAAAGAAATGACTTCAAACATCCTATAGCACAGTCACTATGGCTGGCAATAACTGCGTACTGCAAAATAGCTAGCAGAGAGAATTTTGCATATTCCCAACACAAAGAAATCATACATGTTTCAGGTGACAGTTATGCCAGTTCCACTGATCTACTCATGAGGCATTGTATGCATGTGCCAAAATGCCACACTGCAACCCAACAATATGTACATTTACATATTTGTAAATTAAACATAAAAATATATTTTAAAAAACAGAAATAGATACATCATAAGGAAATCTACATACCTGAAACTGAACATGTACCAGAGAATGTTTGAAAGAAGAAAAACACGAAGTGGTTTTAATTGTGGGATGGTATGAGTTATTAACTAAAAGGAGACAGAAAAGTACCAACAGTCCCCAAACATACTCCACGGTGGGAATAGAGATATAATGTTCAGCTATGTGGACATCAGCTGGCGGAATGTTCCACTAAAAAGCCAAGCCAAGTGAGCCTCACCTGGACCCGGGACCAGAAAAAATAAATAAATAAAACAGAAATATAAAAATATGTAGATATTATATATATTTAAATAAATATATCTTTATACATATATATAAATGAGACAACTGGCAAGTTTTGAAGTATATAATTATATTTTATCCATGTTAATTTCCTGGTTTAATAATTGTACTGTGGTTATGTAAGGCATTAATGTTAGGGTATCTGGGTGAAGGGTGTTTGAGAATTCTTTGTAATATTTTTGTAACTCTGAAATGATTTCAAAACAAAAAGTTCCATTTTTTCAATGAGCTTTTGCAAGCAAACACACACACACACACACACACACACACACACACACACACACGTAGATCCTCTGATAAATTTGTGTCATGCCAAGATGTCATCTCCCAGATGGCAGAAACAAAACAGGGAGCTCTTAACTTGGTCTTACTTCTGACTCACATGCATACTAACTAGTGATAGCATCAGAGTTATAGCCTTGCTCATGCCAACCTCTTCAGAGGAGGCTGGGTAATACTAACACAGGACACAGAGGAGAGAATGGAACTTCTCTATTTTGGAATAGAGAAAGGAAACAAGCAAAACTGGCTGTCAGGTTAATGAACTAGACAGCAGGTCAAACAATGGCTGTCTTCTAGGACAGGTACAGAGACTAGCAGGCATCTTCCACTGCTTCTCCAAGATGGAACTGCAGGTAGAAGGGCCAAGGAAGCACACACATGCCAGCTGGAGGACCACACCCATGCCAGAGGTTGTGTGGGTCTCGCAGCTCTGGCAGGGGTTAGACAGAAAGGCTCCTGGGGCTCCCTGAACAAGGATGGGTTATTTCCTACTGGGGACAGCTCCCCAGATGGACGGACTTTGGCAGCACCTGGGGACTGCTGACTGCAGCTGCTTTTGGAGTAGAGAGGTGCAGAAACCCATAGGCTCCCTTCTGGATCAAGCAGCCTGGTGAGCCAGGACAACAGCTCGAGTGAGAGGTGGAAAGTGCACAGCTGGAGCATTCTCCATTACTCATTACCCAAACCTGACCAGTGGGCTGGACTGCTAAAACACAAGAGAGGCCTGAAAGAACAAATTAGGAAGGTCCTACCGGTTAAGAAAAGACCAATGGAGAAAGGATAGTACGTTGAGTTCTTGAAAGCAAAATTGAGAAAAATGGTTAGTATAACCTTAAGACCAGAAACTGAAAAAGAAGTTAATAATATTATTTTACATGGCATAAATTATGTACCACCCACTGTCCTAAGCATTTTAACATACATTTGTGTGTGGAAAAAGAAGAAATGTGAATGACCAATACACCTGAGAAAGATTGTCAATCTCATTAGTAACTTAAGAAATGCAAATGATAGCACAATACATTTTCTGTCAGACTGACATACGCGTATACACGGAAACTCAGAATATGCAATGTTAAAGCTATAAAGAAAATGGGCACCTTTGTAAGTGTCTGGAACTTTTCATGGGGAGGATAATTTGGCAGTATCTATTAAAATATTAAGTATATACCATCCAACCTACTAATTCAACTGAGTATATATCCCAGGCAGAAAAATTCTCAAATAGCATGAGACAATGAAATTTATAGAGATCCTCATTCCATCATTGTTTGTAATGAAGGTATGAAAAGCTAAAAACAATCTAATGTCAAAGACTTTAAGTTTGTTAACCTTGGGCTGGGGATATAGCTCAGTGGAATAAGCGCTTGCCTAGCAAGCGCAGGGTCCTGAGTTCGATCCCCAGTACCGCAAAAAAAAAAAGTTTGTTAACCTTAGTAAATTAAAAGTTTAACAATAAAGCCATGTCAAAAATTCTACAAAACAATTCATTTCTCTACTTTATAGATATATGGCCAATGCATACATGAAGTGGATGGATCTATACTGCAACTTTAAGTAGAGGAAGGGACTTCTAAATTCTATAGCTAGATAGGGGTGGAAGGCTCTCCAAATCTAAGCATGACAATACAACCGTTGCCAATGCCAACTGCACAGGAAAAATCAAAGACATCTAAAAGAATAAATATGACTCACAAAGAGGTCTCCACTGTGTTTGTTACTTAGTAACAAAATTAATACCTGTTGACTCTGAAAAATTCAAAGAATTCAAAACAAAGGCTCAAAGTTCCTCTCACAACTAATCCTACTCTCCGAAGGTTAAGCTAAACTAATAAAGACAAAAATAATGCCCAATGGTTAAAAGTGGATGTGTAATCCAATTTTAACTAAGGGCCCCAAGCTTATAAAGCTAGTGGCATGAAGATGGAGTCAATAATGACCTGAGGTTTGCAGAAAATGCTAAATTCTACCAAAAGGGCTTCTGTGCTATGTTCAGACAGAAAAAATAAGCAAGGTAATGAAAATATTAAATAATATGGATTTCCTAATACACACAAGGCAGGTGGGTGTTATGATCGGAATGCCTGTGCTTCCCCAAAATTTATTATAATTGATGCATTAAGAGGCAGGACCTTTGGCAGTAATTAGGTCACCAGTCTGTAAATGTACTCATTTGTCTGTGTGGAACCGTACAGATGTTATATATAAACTTCAATCTGGACAGGCGTAGTGGCGCACCTTGCCTGTAATCCTAGCACTTGAGAAGCTGAGGCAGGAGGATGGTCATGAGCTTGAGGCCAGCCTGGGCTACAAAGTGAGTTCAAGACCAGCATGAACTGCATAGCAAGACCCTGACTCAAAAGAAAAGACCAAAAAAAAAAACCCCTTCAATCCGATTTCAGAGTCGCCACAACCACACACAGAACTGCACCATCACCAAAATGGAACTCTCCACTCCCACAGTCCCTGTCCCCTGGAAATCATTACTTTATTCTCCATTCCCATAATTGTCATTTCAAGAGTGTTATAAAATGGAAAAATATTATATATCCTTTTCAGATTGACTTTTTTTTAAACTTGGCATAATGCCCTTGAGAGGCACTCAATTGGTATATAAATAGTTTCTTTCATTGCCTGTGTATGGGTGTATCAGTTTATTTAACCATTTGTCCACAAAAGGACATGTGTAGTGTTTTCAGTTTGGGGTTATTATGAATAAAGGTGCTCCAGAAATATATTCACTGGTTTCTGTACGAGCATACTCTTTTTCATTTCTCCGGGACAAATGCCCCAGGGCAACTGCTGGGTCATATGATAAGTGCATATTAAATTTTATTAGAACCTGCCAAGTGACTTTCCAAAGTGGTGGAATCATTTTACATTCCCACCGGCAGAGTGTAAGTGGATCCAGTTTCTCTGCAACCTCACCATCACTTTATATTTTCGCTATTTTTAATTTTAGCCAATCTGACATGTTTGTAGAGATAGCTCATTGTGGCTTCCATGTGCACTTCCTAATGACTAATGATATTGAGCGTGTTTTCACATGCTTTTCTTTTTGTCATCTGCATGTCCTTGCTGTAAAATGTTTCATGTCCTATGTCCATTTCATATTTGGATGTTTGCTTTTAACTGTTTTAAGAGTCCTTTATCAGATAGTTTTGCCCATATTTTGCAAATATTTTCTTCCACTCTGTACATTATCTTTTCATCCTTTCAACAAATGTTTCACACCCAGAGCAAAAGTTTTTAATTTTTCTAAAGAAAAATGTATCCATTTTTAAGTTTTATGGGTCATGCTCATGGTGTCGTATTTATAAATTCTTCATATAACCCCACATCCCAACAATTTTGTATGCTTTTCTAAAAGTTTTACAGTTTTATACTTCACACTTAAAGCTATGATACATTTTGAATTAATTTTTATTTAAGACATGAGCTTCAGATCAAGGTTCTTTGGAGGGTGGTTATAGATCCGTTACTTTAACAAGTACCATTTGTTCAAAATAAACTCTTTCCTTCATTGACTCACTTTGCGCCTCTGCCTAAAATCAATTGGGCATGTTTGTGTGAGTCTATTTCTGGGTTCTTTATTCTATTCCATTGATCTCTATGTCTATCCTCCTGTCAGTATCATAGTCTTGACTACTGCAGCCACAAAGGAAGCCTTAAGTAGGATAGAATGATTACTCCCATTTCATTCCTTCTTTCAAAGTTGTTTCAGCTCTTCTAGTTTCTGCACCCTTATAAATTTTAGAATAAGCTTATCTATGTCTAGGAAAAACTCCTGTTCACATTTTGACAGGAATCACATTAAATCTACAGATCAGTTTGGAGAGAACTGACATCTTCACAATTCATGGATTCTTCCCATCCATCGATACAGTATGTCTATTTATCTAGCTCTTTCATCAGCATGCTGTCATTTCAGCATATAATTAGATTTATATCCCACTATTTCACTTTGGGAATTAGTGTCTATAAATAGCGTTATGTTTTCAACTTTGATAACCATATGTTCATGGTGAAGTTACAGAAATATCATTGATGGTGTGGGTATCATATCCAGGTACCAGGGTGATCCCATCTACTAATTGTAGAAAGATTTTTTTGTGTAGACTCCTCAGTGTTTTCTACATAGATAATCATACCATCTGTAAATAAGTGCATTTAAATTATTTCCTTAGACTACAACACTACCTAGGACTTCCAGGACCATGTTGAAAAAGAGTGGTGAGACTGAAACCCCTGCTTGTCCCCAAGCTTAGGAAGAAAGCATTCAACAGTCTTTCATGCTAAGTAGCATGTTTGTGGCAAACATGCAGTTTTCACTCTTGCCTAATATCAAAGAAAAAGCTCCCTGAATACAAAATTTAACATAACACAGGTCTTAGAGTAAGAAGAAACTATATGCTTTTTGCCTACCTAGGGTCTATCCTTACCCCTATAACAATGCTTTTTCTCTCAGAGAAAGCCAACCTTCCTAGTGTAGAGGACCAGTGTGTAAGATCTAGGTCAGTGCACCTACCCCCATCCTCTGGACTAAGTATTTAGTTTGATAAAATTCAAATACAGAACTTCTTTGGAATTACTGTGCAAAAGCTCTCTTTTCACAACACCAAAATCAGGAATCAACAATGGCCTATGTTATGCTTGATACATTGTGTCAACTTGGGAAGTCTAGAGGTTTGGCTGAGTGATTCAGGAAGGAAGGAAGCTGGGGTGCTTACTTTGTATACATCCTGAGCCTGTGGAAGAGGAGGGCATGGAGATTGTATGAGAGATCTATGACCCCTGGGTGGGGGTAGACTGTTAACAATGTAAGGGAAGGACTTGCAGCCATTCCTCCCTTTTGCTCTGTTCTTTTTTGCTGTGTTCTGCCACCATGAACATTTGTTCTCTGCCATGTGCCACTCTGCCTCTGAGCCAGCCAAGTATGGACTGAACCCTCCACAAACTGTAAGCTCAATAAACCTTTCCTTCCTTCATTGTGGGCATTGGGTATTTTGTCTCAGCAACAACAGAAAAGTAACCAAGACAGGCTATGACCCAAACCCATCCTGCCATGTGTTTTTATAAATAAAGTTTTGTTGAAACACAGCCATACCCATTTATTTACACATTGTTCATGGCTGCTTCTGAGCCACATCAACAAAGTTAAATAGCTACACCGGTTATCACATGGCCTGCAAAGCCTAGAATACTATCCACCCAGTTTGAGAAAGTTTGTTGACCCCAGATATTAATAGTAAAATGTAAGCCTGGAATAGTTAGGAAGCATCTCAACACTTCCTAGAAGGAACATACTAGAAAGTGAAGTCAACACAAAAGAAGAAACCAACTCCAAACATTATGTAAGTTACCCAGTTTGAACTGGCCAGAAATATTATACCCTAACGTTTTTCAGTTACATAATCTGATTAGCTTTTTTTCAAGAAAGTTTGAACTGGATTTCCTTCATTTCAACAAAAATAATTCATATTCACTACACAGATAAAATCCATAATGCTCAATGTAACACCATGACTCCATTTCTTCCTCTATCAACACTAAATACGGCATTCAACATTTCATTAGACTAGAATGTGACTGTGTTCCAAAAAACTGATTTATGTAACAGTTAATTAAAATGTTAAAAAAAAAACAAAACTGATTTGGAGTTCATTTAGGGTTTGGTTTCCCCTAACCAACCATCCTAACATGCTACTGAACAAGGAAAAAACAAAAAGAGTGGAAGCCAAAATTGATTCTTAACAATCAGAAGTCTGTCATAGGACAACTGAGGTAAAAGTACAAAAACAGAAGGGAGGTGCCCCCTTCATATCTCCCCAAAACAAGGAAACTGCTCTAAGACTAGCTAGAGAAAGAACTAACTAATGAAAGCCAGAACTCCCAAGGGAACAGATTTAACTAATTAGGGAGATAGTGATTAACACTGGAGCTGCTAATTGTTGACTGGGCATTTATCTCCAGCAATGTTCCCTAGAGGCTATCAGCAATGAGAGACAAAAATTACACCTAATGTTACTGTCAGTTATGCAGCCATCATTTGCCTGTGTTTATCCACCTCTTTAGGAGACTAAAAAGCTCTTGGCAGTATTGTTCTCAATGCAAGCTGTATGTTCCTGTGAGGAAGTAATTTTATAACATGGTTAGACATAGAATTATTTGGTGTTCAAACTTGTTTTAATATGTACATTCTGGGGCGAGGAGATTTTTTTTCAACAGAGCACTTTCCATCCACAGAGGCCAGATGTTAATCTACGGGAAAACTGAGTGGTTAGTAAGAGCCCAGTGAGACACAAAGAAAGAACAAATAACAAGTGGTAGCAAGGGGGGTAAGAGGAAGCTTAAAATGCAGTTAATGAAACAGCTTTAGAACTCCAGCAGACTGGGGGGAAACGGTAGCAGGACTTTTTAACCCATATCAAGAATAGCACGTCATGACAAGGTTTTTCATCCCAGGTATTTCCTCCCTTACGCATTTGAAAGGTTGTTCTAGAGAGTCAAAGGAAGCATGTAAAAACAAAGGAGCAAGAATTCTTACATAGCAAGTTGAAAGTATGTCTGCTGAAAGTGAGACGTAACAAATACATCTGGAGATAAATATGAGTTCAAAGTCTGCCTGTGCCACAACGGTGCAGACTGCACCGTCCACAGCACGCTCTCTGCTCTTCCTTCAGTTGTGCAGAGAGTGGTGGGGTCACACTGCCTACGGCACTCTAGATTTCCCATTCTCCACTGTAGACAGGCACGGCCAAATCGTTGTTTGGGCCAACAAAGTGATGTGTGCCCTTCTGAGCCCTTCCAAGTGTTTGCCCTGGATGCTTTCAAGCCCATTTTCAGGTGGAAAACGGCAATAACTACAGCAACCTGGTAAGTCATGGGCTGAGGAAGTGAACACGACCCTGCCGAGTATGGGTCATTCTGCCCATTTCTGGGCTCTGAGCAACGAATACACATGTCTTCCTTAAATTACTATGCTGTGGAGTTTCTTTATGATATAGCAACCTAGCTTGTACCCTCTATTCAGCCACTTAGTATCTATGCAACCTGGGACAAGAGGTTTAACTTCTCTAAACCTCAGTTACCTCATTTATAAAGTGGGATCATGACACTTATAAAGTGTAAGAGAAATAAAAGTAAGAGATGTAACATGCCCGTTCCCATCCCCAGCACACACAAATGCACACTAAAGTGCTTTAAACTAACGGTAGACTTGCTAGCAAAGATGATGCCTTTCCAGAAGCTGCTTTTGAAGGCCTCTGGTACCAAACAACAGTTGTGCCCCCAAAGCCCTAAGAGCAGATATGTGTAACTGCTTTTGAGAATATCTGTACAGATAACAATATATTCAATTAAAATCAAGAGTGTCTTACATTTTAGTCTGGGAGGAGAATTAAGATTAAACAGTATTTCATTATAATTTAGCCTACTGTACTTGTCATTAAATAGTTCTTTAAAACCTGCTCTATATTGAATGTTGTGCTAACAGTACTTATTTGCCTGTGTTTAGTTGATTGAATTAAGTCCTTCATTTATGTGAGATATAGCTGAGGAGAAAAGTACATTCATCTTCTTTCTAGATTACTTCACCAGGGCGGGCTGAGGAAGAGACACACACATGAACCCAGATCGTCTACACTGGATGTACAGAGCCCTACAGTTAGTAGAGGCCAGGACCTGCTTTTCCTTTGTATATATCCCCAATTTGACGGTGCTTTTCTCAGCACAGTTATTGGCCTCCCAGCCCGGTAGAGTCTTTCTATCTTTTATTGGTGAGACATGGCTAGATTGTAAAGTACTTTTAGAATTTTTGTAACCTTGAGCCTCGTTGAGTACTAGGGTAGAGATCCTTAGCACCAAGATAAGAAGACTGTTCTGGGACTTTCCCCAGGGCTCTCACGTGGGTTTTTACATGCCACAAGATGCAGAAAAACCGCAAGATTACATCATCCAGCTGAGGCCAGCAACTCTGAAATGGGAACACAGATCTTATCACCAGGCTTAACTCCTTCCACTGACCTTAACAATGTCCTGCTGCTTACAGTGAGCTTTAAGTCACTATGGAAAGAGGAGACCAAATGAGGAGGCAACGATGAGAGAGGCTACACAATCTGCATATGCCTTTACAGTTCTTTATCCCAGTAAAATGAGTCTGAAATAATGCTCTGTACCCTACTTCATGAAGTCATCATATGGCCAGTAAACAAAAATCAGTAAGCCAGACTAGATTCTACCTCCTTTAAAAAACCTAGGGGCATCACACCTGCCTTATCAAAGGCAAGCTTGGTAATAACATCATGCAAAACTTCTGCCTTAGGACTGAAAGGTACAAGTTCTGGAACTATACACACAACAGTAGTAGTAATAGTATTAGAAGCAATAGTTATTACCACAAACATCACTTTAGGAATAAAAAAATACCACTGGTACTGGTCTCAAAGATTAAGGCTTCAGAGCAGCAGCAAAAATTATTGCACTAGGGAACCAACAAGCAACTCAGGGTCTTTATTCTTGCTCTACTTCCCTGAATTGTTACTTACAGGTTCCCGGCCATCCATGGCTTCCATCCAGAGCCTCCGGTCCTCTTCTGACAATGCCTGCATAGTGATAACCCCTGGCCTGTGGAGAAAGGAAGGACATGGATATGAACCCAGTGCCACAGGGATAGAGACTGACAAAGGCAAACCTTAAAGAAACACCCAATCAACAATGTGAGAGGTCGCTGAAGTCAACAACATGAAGAAAGACACATCACTTGGCTTTTCTAACCAGCTTCCTGTTTCAGAAAGCAAAGCTACCTTCCCAAACCCCACTCCCTAAGCGAACCTCCCTTAGAGAGGCAAGAAACACAGGAGACAGAGGTAAGGAACACAGATGAGGAATGTGATTCCTTTCCATGTTGTTCATTCCTCGAAATCTCATTCATCTCTGTTCTCCAGAATATTACTCACAGGAGGAACACAAGAAACACCTATTATGAATTGAGTTACTGGACTCAGAAAAAAAAAAAAAGAGGGAGAAACAGCCAAGCTAGAAGCTTTTAGGTTTCTTGATATCTAGTTCATTGCTTCTAAACTGCTTTTAACAGGGAGAAGTTTTTTGGAGTTAATCAGCTTTGTAATTATGGCTATATTTTGTGTATGTAGATTTTTTTTAATGAATACTTACCATATCAGGGGGTAAGCGCTTTAAGGGCACTTGGTCTTTTCATTCTGACTAAAATCTACTTGTTCTTTACAACTAAACATAAACCCTCCAGAAAGCAAACATAACATCAAGTCGTATCTGTAGAGTGCCCACTATGAATAGTACTCCCCAAGAAAAAAAAGACTGCCATAAAAATACCTCAGGAGAAGGTCATAGGCTAATCAAAACAGGCATTCTTTATTTAAGGTCCACAGATGGATCCCAGATTGTTCATAAACCACTTCCCTTTCAAATACATGTGTGGTTTTCTGGTAAAATAATTCCAACTGTCCAGATTCTCAAAGAGGACTGCCATCCTTAAAAAGTTAAGAATTACTGATTTAACTGTCATATTTAACGTTTGAAAAACTGTAAAAGGTAGGAGGAGATCTACTGAGCGAGAACTAAAATCTGATTGCCATCAAATCCACGAATCCTGCTGAGGATTCTGAACCAGACTAGAACTACATAAACCTGTTTATTCTCACCCCCCTACAATCCCTATGCCTGGCTGATTTCCACAGTTCTAAGATAGGCCTGTTTATGTTTAACCTATTTTAAATACCATATCTACATCTTTTCATTGGTCATCTCTCAACATCACCTGAGGAAAAACATTTTCAAAGATGTAAGCATGTAAGCACAGAAGGTTGGAGATGTAGGGACTGCACTGATAACACAAAGAAGGCTCCAAAGATGGAATAACTCCTCTCTCCACAAGCATCTGCAAGGGCGCTCTCTCCTCTTTTCAGACATTCTTCTCACACTCAAATACCCATTTCCCACCATCAGGCTATGGAGTATGCTAGACTCCCTGTGTGTCTGCAGACTGTGCTAACAGCCACGGCTCCACAAAACTACCCTTGACTTGGGGGCATGGTGGATTAATTCTCTTCCACCTTTCAAAAAGCCAAGCATGTTACTTAGAAACTGATGGCTTTGAAACTACAGGCCACTGCACAACTCTCCAGTGCCTGAACCTGAATTTTTGTAATTCAAGGTCTTTTTATCTCTGTACCTGCTTCCTAACCAGGTAACCCAGTAAAATGGAGATCCCCAACTACCTTACTGAATCTGAACTTCTTGGCTGGATTTCTACCAGCTCCCCAGATGATTCTTATGCATTATTTAGTCTGAGGCCCATGTCCTCACTGCTTGCTCTATCCGCCCCTCTTTTCTTTTCTGGTGCCCCTGCTCTGGCAGCAAGTTACCCCCCTCTCTACACTGGGGTCATGGAGCCAACATGTCTCCGGTTCATTTCCTGCTAGGAAACAGTTTGAGCACAACAGTCGCCTAAATACCAAGATCTCTAGGCCCTCACAGATGTCACATCAACTTCATGGCACACTGTGTGAAATTTTCACCAAGAGCCACAAAGAGGAAGTTCAGACAAATTCAGAGGGTGTGAAGGGTGGGCCCTGTGGCCTGAGTAACTGGGAAAGTCAACAGGATCTGTTTTTCTTTCAAGAAAATAGATCAAAATACAAGTTATTTTCCACATGTGGCCTTGTTCTCTTTCTAGGGTAGAGTGTAGGGGTGGGGTGGAAGATGGCAGATAAAGCGCATTTGACATATTAAGCTTTAGTCCTATGCCATTCACATAATCTCTTCCTAGACCTCACGGACATACATTTGGATGCAGTTCCGTTCTTTCCAGGCATCTAGAAAACACTCGTTTGTTTCTTTTCCTTTCTTACAATTGAAATCCCTATTACACAAACCTGTAACTTCTGTGTGAATTTCCTACAACCAAGGTGAAAGGGTCAATATTCTTTCGTTTGGAATTAAGCAATAATCTTTTTTTGGTTTTTCCCTTCCCTATTCCCGTACTAAGCACCATCCTTCAAAACAAAATAAATAAGCAAAACCTTCAACGACCCTATATTTTCCACACAGGTCCCTATCAGACGGCACACTTTCAGCCTCTCTCCTATTATTGGTTTACTTTATACTTGAAATGCACATTTTTTTTGACAGCAAAAACCACGGGGCAGGGATACGTGTGGAATGAGGTAGAAAAATATAAAACAATGCAAGAGAAATGGAGTAAATGACCAGGGCTCCTTCTGGCTCTACAGAGAATTACTACCCTATTAGACACTACAATAAAAAAACAATGGCAACAGCTCAGAACTGTGTACCAGCAGCGGTGTTTAGCAAGCTACAGGGCCAGGACATGAGCACAAGAAATCCATCTCTTCACCCTTGTGTAAAATAGCATGGCAAATGGGAAGGTGCCATCATCCTCAGAAGCTCATGTTGACCACCCAAGTCCTCTAGTGTCAGAACTAACCAACCACTCCTGCAATAACTTAATGGGCCCCTGCACAGGATCAAGTAAGACTGAAGGACAAAGAGCTCTGTAACCCTAAAGTCCTTCGTAAATATGAAAGCTCAGAATACCACTCTGAGTGACAACCCAAAAAACAGGGATTCATATCACAAACATATACCAATTTTAAAAAAAGAATCCAACAGCACCCAATGTGACTGGGGCTTATATCTTCTACAGAAGTGGTTCTCCACATTTTTTTATACCTCAAAATGTTCAAGAGATGGAAAGGCAATTTTTTTTTTCTTAAGAACACAAAAAAGCACTGATCATAAAGGAAAAAACACTGACAATTTGAACTTCACCAAAATGAGAACTTGTATTCATCAAGGGATAATATTAAATAGTGTGTAGTGGCCCACACTGTAATCCCAGCACTCTGGGAGGCTGAGCTAGGAGGACTGCAAGTTCAAGCCTAGCCTAAGCAACTCGGCAACTAGGTGAGATCCTGTCTCAAAATAAAAATAAGAACAGGCTAGGGCTATAGTTTAGTGTAAAAGCCTCGGGTTTAATCTCCCTTATGCCTCCCCCATCAATATTAAAATAATGAAAAGGAAAATAGGAATGAAAAAAGGTAGTTCTAATAAATACCTCCAACAAAACTCACATCCAAAATATGTGAGGAATGCCTACAAATAAATAGGAAAAAAATGAACAATCCAACTCAATGAAAGACTTACTAAGAAGTTCATAAAAGAGGACATTCAAACAGCTACCAAGCATAAGAAACAGGCAACCAAAATGTTATTCATTAAGGAAATGTAATTAAAACCACAATGAGATCCAACAAATACTCTTAAGTATTTGAATGAACAAATATTCTCCTGAGTTTAATAAGACCACCAATGCCAAGCAGTAGCAAGAATGGAGAGAAACTGGGACCTATAGATTGCCAGTGGGAGAATAAACTGATAAAACCACTTTGGCAATATCTACTAGAATTGAATATGCAACCGAGCAATTCTGCCTCTCATGTCCCTAAGCTTATGTCCACCAAATGGCACACTCTAGAACATTTGCAGTTTTCTTCATAATTGCCCCAAACTGCCTTAAGAACAAAAATGCCTACCAATAAGAGATTAAAGCACTGAACAGTTAAACAATGGAACACCATTCAAAAACCAAAAGGAACCAACTATTTCTACATGCAACCTCAACATGAATGAATCTCACAGACATAATGAGGAAAAGAAGTCAGATTCAAAAGCCTGCACACAGTATGGTTCCAGTTATATGATGCTCAGATACTTGTAAAACACCTCCAGGGTGGCAGAAGTCAGAAGAACAACTGTGTTGGGGGAAGGGTGATGTCTGGGGAAAGAGCACAAAGGAAACTTTGGGGGTATAGACGTTCTATATCTTGACCTGAGTGGTTACGCAGGCACATATGAGTGCGCAAGTGTGTGTGAAGTCATTAACATATAAACAAGACTTATGCATTCTACTGTGATTGTATCTCAGTTAAAAAATTGTTTTAAATGCTCAAGAGCTAGGACTTCTTGCCAGCAACTTAGCCTTACTATTTATCCTAACTCTAGGACTTGCCAGCTGTGTGGTCCTGGTGGACAAGCAACTGAGCTCCTCGATGTCAGTCTTACGACCTGCATTTTTAAGAGCAGCATAGAGTAGTTCAATTACTTGTCAGCCCGGGCATTACAGTTAAAACTCAGGGTATGATATGAAAGTTAGATGAGAAGTGTATCCAACTTCTCAAAGTCTCAGGACAGAGCAAAAACTTTAAAAATCTGTCATTATCACAGGGGCACATTGGGGATGGAGAAGCCAGTAAGTATTAAGTAGGGTCAAAATTATGGCTGCAAATTATTTTAAAAATAAAAGAAACAACCCACATGTCCTGCTAACATGTAGGACCTTACCAGCAAGATACACACACACACACACATAGCACCGAAAATCACACCTCTACCACAAAGCACCCAGCTGAGGAGGCCTGAAGGAACATACCAGCTCTGACATCAGGACCATTTTCTTTTTCCTACTTAGTAGTCATCAAAGTTGCCCTTTTAAATTAATGTCTGATGACCGATAAGGACCCAGAGGGTCTAACAAATTCTAGAAAATCTGCCAAGAAGCTCCCTCTAGATGTCAGAAAGGAGCAAACAATTTTAAAATCCTTCTAGAGCTCAATCCTAAGATTGTCCTTAAAATATAGCACTTCTTTTTCTCTCTGAATAGGCCTTTGGATAGTGATGAAGCTGGATTAGCTCAAGAAGCATGAACATGGATCTGCAGTTCTCTGAGCTGGTACACTCCCACTGCAGGGGCAATGTAGGCAATAGGGCAAGGTGCTACCCACCACCATTACTTCCCTCAGTGTGGCTCCCAATAAAGAGCCCAAGGACAGTAGGCCATCACTTAGAAACACATCCATGATCCTGGGATCCTGATGTCAACTCCCACCTTCTTACTAGCCAAGAGCAAGCAGAAGTACAACCCGCGCTGATTCCAGGGTTCCTCGACAGCCTTCCTGCTCTAATCTTACTCCTGAATCTAAGTCAACAATGGTGATCTCAGTAGTTTGGCAACTCACCCACTTCCTATTGGACAAGGAAATGCTAGAACTAACTCCACCCCACTGAAACAAACACTCAGAATCTAACAGTACTGTTCTTTCTAAATCAATCTCCACAGATCTGGGGTTTATTCATTCACAAGACTATAAACCATCACTTAAAAAGAACTCGTTCCGTTTCTTCTATCCATACTACTATACACTTAAAAGAGTCAAGTTCAGAATAAAACAGGGGCTACAGCATCCACAGAAACACATGTTCTCACGGTCTGTGTGTGACACCGACCCCCCTATGCTTATGTAGGATGACTGGGAAATGAAGGCTTGAGGAACAGATTAAAAATCCACAAGAGAAAAGAGTTTTGCAGTAAGTGCCAGGGAAAGGAAGCAGCCCTTTGTTTCTAAAGCACTACTGAGAAAATGGGATTTCTAACAGCTCCTGGACAAAGGTTAAGGTTCAGAATATCTTCACTTACACAGAAATGACCAAAGCCATGGAGAATAATCTTAGAGAATGACATCTCTTCCATACTTGTTTATGAAATTACAGACTCTGATGACTATAGAGAGCAGGTAAGTAAGCAAAATGAGAGAGAATGGGTAAGAAATTCTTTGTGCCCTAAGGAAAATAGGCTTAGTTTCCTTTTCCTTAAAACCTGGAGCCTTTTGATTTTTCTTTTGTCCTTCACTTTCTGACAGAGACACAAGGACAAAGAAGTATTTCCCCTCAAGACACATAGGCAGCTGTCACCCACTGCCCTTTGCTATGGTAACCTGGGTGAAGCATAGGTAAGAGGAACAGAGACAGCAAGAGAGACACCAGAAGTTGCAATCTGGTTGCCCTCAAAGCATAGCTAAAATTTCTTGCAAGTCTTCAAATGCCAAGCACTGTGCTAAGAACTTTACTTGAATTATCATTTATCACTATAGTTGTATGAAGTACTATCCATTGTGCCACTTTTTTAAAAGTGGAAAAAAGCAAAACATGAGTCTCAGTGAAATTCCATTGCATGATGTCACACTGCTATTATGTGCCAAAGCCTGAACTTGAACCCAGGTGCATCTGACTCTAAAGCAAGCCCATACGATAACCAAAATGGTATACTGACCCCAAGTACATGCAGTGTGTCTGTGCTGGGATTCCTTCAAGAAGACAGCTCATTAGAAAGAGGAAGTCCCCTCCCATACATACATTAAGAACTTTAGAAGCAGCTCCTAATCAATTATATAGAAAGGATCTGATTCTAGTGAATGAATGAATTATTAATGCCTATAGCACTGACCTCTTGGGAGAGAAGGTCCTAAAATAATTAGGATTATTTCAATAATAATAGTCTAAAGAGTAAATATCACCAAACCTCATCAGAAGATGTCTTACAGTTTTATTTCAAAAGAGACTGTTAACAAAAAATATCCCGAAGCTTTAGCAGAGAAATCTTTGGCATATTAAACTGCACAGCCTTAAACATAACATATCGATGGGGTGTCTGTAATGTGCCAGCCATGACACATGTGTCAGGGATGTAGAACTAAGTGAGCTTTAACAGAATGCACCAGGAGAAAGTATTATTGAATAATGGGATGAATACAACTCAGGAAGAACGCAAACACTTGCTACTATTATTGATAACAAGCAAAATGTATCTTTTGGTTAGAAACTTTTTTTCATGTTTACTATTCTGTCTTAGAAATGTACGTAAGTGAAATTTACTGACTGAACTTGTTTCTTTCTTTTGATTTATATAACCGCAAAATGTTAGATTTTTTAAAAACTAATTTATTCTATGTTTAGAAATTGGTAAATAAATTGATCTACCCATTCAATATAACTCCAAATTGCACTACGCTAAAGAGCAAAAAAAAAAAACAAAAACAAAACCAGTTGCATCTGTCACCCTCCCATGAAATCCATTCACCACTACATCACGTTCTTATTTAAAACAGAATCACACAGTAAACACTCCCTCATTTAATTAGAAACAAAAAACCCCAAAAAGCTCAACGACAAGTTCTCACTACATGAATTCTAAAGATTATAAGAACTTGCCCAGAGCTCATTTTACAGAACATTCAAGAAGCAATTCAGAAAGCCCGGTGTCTTCCCTATTCAACTCATGGAAGTCAGAACACTGAAACACCCTTTGAGGAAGGAAAAAGCCATTTCCTGCCTGAAATGTCAATGGCACTGAGTCCAGCACTCCAATCCAACCAGCAGGAAGGCAAAATCAAATATTATTCCAAACACAGGGCAAGAAGGGGAGGGACAGGAAGTTTGAAACCAGGAAAAATGGACTCATCTGTTGCACAAGATAAAGGCACAGTGCACCAAGAGAGAAAGGTAGGCCCACTAACTTTTAGCACACACTGGACAGTAGAATCGTGCATCTGCTGAATTCACCGTCCTCAAATGGTCCGTTGTACATTATTAGTTCAGAAGGCCAGATAAAAGCCAATGTTTAAACAGAGACCCAGCTAACACACTTGCTTTTTCAGGGAAGAGGTAAGAATGATCCATGAAAGTGTGGGAGGAAAGAACTTCTAGAAAAAGAATGAGTCATTTAGAATACCTTTCCCTTAGGGAGTAATATACATATGATCATCATTTCTGCATAAAACACACAATCACACACACACACTCCTAAACTGCTGATGTATAAAGGACAGCTCATTTTCAACTTGACCATGGAATACAGCAGTTACTAATACATATACAAAACTGCCATCTAGAGGCTGAACGCTGAAACAAAGTCTGTTATATAAGATGAGTCGCCGGAAAATACTCAGTCACACATTTTCATAAAGATACACAAACCAAGTTCATGCACACATATCACATACCAAGCCAAAAATCATAACATCATTTTATTTTAAAATGAATATGGTTTCCTTTTGCAACCATAATTTGGAGGGGATATAAAATTTTATCTTTTATAGGAAATATGTATAAATAAAAGGTTACCACATACATAATTAAGATGGAATCTTCCCTTAGCAGGCCCTTTGCATGTATAATTCTAACGTACCTGCATTCACTCTTACAGAAAATTGAAAAGTTGTGGCACTGTAAGATAATAAGCAATCTCAGAGCACCAGCCAAGGCTTAAGTTCACTATAATAACAATTACCATGGGGCTGGGGATATAGCTCAGTGGAATAAGCGCTTGCCTAGCAAGCGCAGGGTCCTGAGTTCGATCCCCGGTACCACAAAAAAAAAAAAAAAAAAAAAAAAACAATTACCAGTATTTAGGATATAAAACTAAATAAATAAAATGCAAACGCACAACCCTTCCAGACATAGTACTCCATCAGAGATCAGCATGACTGTCATCTATCTTCAAAATAATTCTTTAAGGCAGTTACAAGGAGCCCTACCTTACAGATGTGGTTAAATCACATATAGTCACATAGCCAGTAAAGGACTGCTGCTGAATTGAAACTTACAGCTTCTCTGATCTTTTACCTGCAACATTCAGCCTGCTATAAAAACATACCTGAAATGAGGATGCTGACAGACTGACTGGAGCGTTCTGGAAGACTTTTTAGGTCTTCCACTTACTATTCGGAATGCAACCAATCTTCTTTTCCTGGGTTTTTCCCTCCATCTATACATACATGTAAGTTATGTATGTACTTGCCAAAATTGTAGTTTAATTAGCAACTAATTTGATTAAGCTCTACTAGTCCCTTCAAAGTCCCAAAGGAAAAGAACAAAATAATATATCTCAAAATTGCAGCACCACAAAAAAACTGAACTGATTATAACGGCAAATGCCTATAATCACATCACTCAGGAGGCTAAGGCAGAAAAATCACTACTTCAGTGCTAGCGTGGGCTACATATCAAGTTTGAGGCCAGCCTGAGGTACATCGTAAGACCTTGCCTCAAAAAACAAAAAAAATAAAAAATTTTGAAAAGAAAAACCGCATGCACATAGTACTGTATTAAGGACTGTGTATAAATTCACTAAAACAATCAGAATTGAACAGAAGTAAGAAAAATATACCTAGTCAAAAACCTAGCCAATGAATATAAAGAAAACGCCACCCCCAGGCAAACACAGGGTAAGTGGTGGGAGGAAAAGGACAGACTGAGAGTATACATGCTAGACTGGTGCTACAGGCAGCTAAGTTAGATAAAAACATGATAGGCAGTCAGACAGAGCTGGGCCCTGGAAGAAGCCAGTGTGGAAGACAAGACGCCTTGCAACTATGGGGGAGACAGGCACCAGGCACCTCAAGACAAAAGATAAAACAAAGGCACCCACCTATTTCCTAAGGATACACATCAGGGACCGACATTCTAAATAGGTATTGACTACCTTAAAAAAGCCAGGAAGAGTCAGGAACCCAGCTCCCTACGGGAAAAGCCCCTGTTCTGTATTCATGCCTGTTGGCTAGGTGACTTGCTTCTCCCTTTGATCCCAATTCAATCAATTTTACCTGAGCAATTATTATCTCATTGGTTGCCCATAGTTTTGCCCCACCTCATGACCACTTTGGACCCGACTCATGTCATGGATTTGCCCCATAAAAATCCCTAGAAAAGGCAGAGTCCTTGGCAACCCAACTGGGACCCCTTCTGTCTCTCCCAGACAGAAGCTTTCTTTCCTCCAATAAATACATTCTGCTCTTAACCTCTGTTGTCCCTAAAATTCACATTTCAATTTTAGAGAACACGAACTCATCCCAGCCATCTAGCAGGTTGGGAGTTTCTTTCACCTGTATTGTCGGGACTAGCTCAGAGGAGAGCAGTCTCCCTCTACCTATCCATTACAAGCTGACAAAAGGAGGACTTGAAAGAAAATTAGATGTGGCTTTAAGAAAGAAAGATAAATTCATAGAGCTTCATGAACATTATATTAGAAGAGTCTACTGTATAATTATGCTCAATAAACAAGGCAGGAAGCAAAGAAGGAGGTAAGTTCAGGGTGTTCAGTCATGCTATCAACCTCTGTAAGAAGAGAAGAGTTCAGTCTGCCTGGCTGTCACATTCTCCCATGGCATCCTGGCTCCCAGGTCTGTTAGAACACTTAACAGCAAGGTTTTTATACCTAAATTGCTTAAATCTTTGTATATGTGTGTGTGTATCCCACATGCAAAGGGTGGTAGCATAAAGAGAACAAATATTCTTGTCCTGGCCCCATTCCACACCTACCCCAAAGGACCCTGGCCACCTCTAACAACTTGCCATTGCTGCCCAGCCTGGACAGTGTCAATGCTGGGCAAGGGGCATTTAACATCTGAAGATTTTCATATGGATGGACTTTTGTTGGAGTCAGCTAGTACCAGGGAAAAAATAAAATCTTCGAATTGTTTCCTTTCCCCCAAGTATAAACACCACCTCTCCCACGATATGACGCTGATCCAGTGGATCAAAAGCCTTTTGTTTCCACTATTTTCCATATGTTTTAATGAGCCCTCCTGAAAAACACTTGGAAGAAAATATCCATGTATCACATACATCTGTGAGAAATTTTGGTGAAAAATAAACACATCCAGAGATACTGGAAAAATGACTTCCACTATGATTCTTTAGTTTAAACAAACATTTCCTTACATTTGCTTATTAATTTCCATAAGATACTACCTGGTAGAGTTAATTATTCAAAGTAACTGAATTCAGACACCACTAAGTATTACCAATTCATACAACAATTCATAAAGGGGTGCTTTTATAAGAGATCCCATCTTTTCATGTAGAAATTTTACACTACACTTTCAAAAGCTATAGACATTGTGAAATGAAAGGAAACTGCTCAAAAGTAAAGAGCAATTGGGATGAGGGAAAAGAGAAAAGAAAGAAGGGAAAAATTATACATATATATATATATGTATATATAGGGTAGCAAACAGTTGTATTACTGACTTCTATCACTTTATTGAAAGGAACAGTTAATGATTAATTATTTGATCAATCTTGCATTTCTATATTTGTTTTCCTGAGTAACCACTTTGAAGATATCAGTATGTAATACAATAATCATTGTTAATTTCCTGTCACCTTGTCTGTAATTCAGTATTGCTTGTATTGTTCTTGTGCTATTTTGTAAATGGACATCTGTTAATATGTTTTCATTCTTTCATTTCTAAAATAAAAAAATTTTAAAAACTTGTCATACATTAAAGAAAAACTGGTGTCTTGTCACTTAACCTATGTAAAATATAAACCTTCAAAAGCAGGGTCCAGGTAAGTAAGAAGACACCAAAGAATGCTTCCTTATTAAGGTATGAAAGGGGTGATCTTTTCTGGTAAGGTGATGAAGGCGTAGGCCACCACTACAAAGGAAGGATGAGGGCAATAATGTTAGTAACAGGAGTAGCTAGAATAAGGAAGGTCACTTCTGTGAGTGCTGCTGGGCCACCCATTGAAAAGACCATCTGGATCCTGCTTTGCCGGGAGTAGCCCCTCTTTAACACTGTTTCCTGATAGTGCTATAACCAACTGCTACAAACTCAGGGGCTTAAATACAGATAGTTTTCATCTCCGAGGTCCAGAGCCTTCTAGCCTCTGTTCACGATGAAGGCATCAGCAAGGCTGGTTCCTGCTAGCGTCCATTCCTTCTGTCTAGGTTCCTTCTGTCTAGATTCTGTGCACGGCTGGCAGTCTGGCATTCCCCGGCTTGAAACCATCATCCTGATCTCTGCTTCATGTTTGAGGGTATTCTCCCTCTGCCCATATGGTATCTGTCTATGTTAGTGCCTATCTTAATGACTTCATTTTATCCTGATA
Organism: Dinomys branickii; assembly: GCA_004027595.1. Lineage (NCBI taxonomy): Eukaryota > Metazoa > Chordata > Mammalia > Rodentia > Dinomyidae > Dinomys > Dinomys branickii. Next base: position 18,613 of record PVLD010009543.1, on the reverse strand, counting down.
ACCTCTGAAAAACCCTATCTCCAGAAAAGGTCACATTTCAGAAACTAAAGATCGGGACTTCAACATATGAATTTAGCGGGGGCATGATTTGCTATGAAAGATACCTTCTAAGAAAATATGAAGATTCTCCTTCGCAGCATGTGGCAACATCCTACAGCCATGGACATCAAACCTGGTTCTAAGCAAGTTTTAAATTTGAGATTTTGAGAAACCAAAAAAAAAATTCTCTTAAGTTCGTTCAATGTTGTGGACAATAAAACCCTTCTGAAAGAAAATGAAAGACATAAAGAGCTAATATTAGCCTATGAAACATTTGCTTAGAATAAACCACAGACTTTGAGTTGTCCAGGTCTGAACCTCACCCTGAACTAGTTGTGAAAAGGGCAAGGCACTAGGGAAAAGGGACTAAATGAGATCGTGGCCTCAGAAATTATGCAGACACCAACAAGGTGGATGTAGACCCTTGGGAAAGAGTCCAGACCTTGTTTTGAAATTTCAAAGCTAAAAGAATTTAGGTAGGAGAATCAGAAGATTTCTTTACATGTATTCAGTCTTAAAAAGGAACCTTAACACACGTAGTTCAAGACCCCAGCTCTAAATTCCAAAGCCCTAGATTAACATGTAATCTGCTTTCCAGCGGATTCATGGGGCAAAGGGTCACAACAAGGAAGGATCCACATGTCAGGGATTAACCCCTTTGCGCTATTATTTTAGGATTAACAAACTTACAGCAGTACACTGGGATATACTTAAAACAGTCAACTGATAAAACAGTAAGAAAGGCTTGATGTTGGGGACCATGAATTATAAATCCAGTTTAGGGGAGGTCCAAAGCTCATTCTTCTATCCTTGAGCCAGATTGAAAGGAGGAAATGCCCTGCTCTTTTCCGGTCACAGCTGGAAGCTAATGACTGCAGTGGGGCTCACAGGACAGAACAGAACTGCTGGAGACAAGGTACGCAGAGAAACTATACTGTCCTCACTGGCCCCCGCCTCGTCCTTGTCCTTGCCAGAATGCTCCGTCCTTCCTCCTAGCCCACCATAGTCGCCATTACTGTTTCTGGAATCACCCATTGCCCTTCACCCCGTCCTTGTCTCAGACGTACTGAACAAATACCAGAGTTCTGCGTGCCTTGTGGCCTTTTGTTCCCAAGAACAACTGGTCATCCCAGATCCCTGTCTGTACCCATTTTGTCTCTTGCTCTTTCTTCCCCCTGTGCTCTGTAACACTTGGCAGGAGATTGGGGACTCACTGCAGGGGTCCCTGATTACCGGAGACCCTGAAAAGGTGAAAAATATTGCTAGTAAGTTTTATTTCTTCTACTCACGCTAGTCTCTCTGGATTAAAAGTTTTTTAAAATGAATGTCACCTTAAAAATAAAAGGTGAGAGAAGAGGTATATGGGGAGAAAAAAAAGGAATATTATGCATGGAAAAACTACAACATGCCTAGTTCTATGATCTATCTGCATAACATCTTGCTTTGGTCATGTGAGACCTTTCTAAAGGTAACAGAATGGCACCCAAATGGACAGATGCAAGTTTAGTTTATTGCATCATTAGTTTATGATGCCAAATGAAGATGATTAGAGTGAGAACAGCACTTCTCAAGTTCCAACACCCGCACAGTGAACACACCACAGTATCCCTGAAAGACACCCACCAACAGCACCCTGCTCATCTCTGGGAACATTTCTAAAACACTGTGAGTTTTGTGGATGTGGTGTACCCTGGAACAAACTGCTACACACTTCAGTTCAAATCCCAACTTAGCCTGGAGAACAGAACTTCACCCCTCTGAGTTGCAGACTCCTCTGCAGTGGAGTGGAAATAAGGAGATGCCAGCTTCCTAAGTTATAATGAAGATTACATGAAATAATATCTGAGGAGTGTCTAGCTTACAGAAAGCACCAAGCTTCCTCCCTCTTCTTTCATTATGAACACCTTTTAACTGAAAAGGTCAGGTTTTATTGTGGTGATAGTGGTGTTTGCCTTTTTCCTGGTAAAGTCATCTGTGTCAGAGACTGGACATGACCTTTTCTACTAGCTACACTGTTCCCCTTTCTATGGGTAAGTACCAAGCTTGTGGTAAAGAAGCCTGAGCTTTGTTAGTTTGTTTGTTTTGTCTTTGTGTGGTTGCGTGTTGTAATGCCTCTAGTGAGAAAAATGATTTTATGTGTTGATGAAACTGCACTGCAAAATACTGGTGTATAATGCACTAATCATTAGAATAATGAATAACTAAAAAGCTTGAAAATATGAATTTTATGGTATCAACCTCAAAACACTGGACCATGCGGGTCCAGGGTAGGCATTAGAATCTGTAGTTCTAGCCAGCACCAAGTGGATGCAGAATGCAAGAGAGTCCTACCACACAATAAGAGACATTAATATAACCAACTCAACCCATTAATCTCCCAGAATATCACTTCCTAAAGGCTACAGCTTCTGAAATATCAGCACTAAGTTCCCGCAACATCTCATTTTCTAAGTCACGCAAATCACACTTTGATATGTATGTGTCTCTTGACATAATACCACATTAACAGCCACTATATAAATGTTTCTACACTCTCTCATTAGCATACTCTGGAAGCATTTCAAATGTCTGCACTGTTAATTATAACCACTCCTATTTTGCATGCGCACTTCCTAGGTGCTAAGCTGCACCGGGAGCCCTGCAGCTGTGGGCAGCAGGTGGAGCTGAGGATGCTATGGTCAAAGACAGCTGAGTCGGTAGCACTGGCCTCCTCACTAAAGGGTGCAAATGGTAAAGGAAAAGCCGTGAGTCGGTAGCAGAAACATCCCCAGGCTGCTGCTGCTGTTGCTCAGCACATGGAAATGCCTCGTCCTTGCCCTTGTCCTCTCCTAGATCTGTGAGGAAAATACAGAGGGACGTTGGAGCAAAGGAGGGTGGGATCCTGCCAAATGGTAGCCTCATCTCTGAGTCCTATATAAAACTGAGATAAGTCATTTACATAGATGGCTGACTTCCCTCCTCTTGCAGCGGAGATTCAGCAGCCTGGTTCTGAGCTCTGTTAGAGACCAGAAACAGACACTGGAAAAAAATCCACTTCGCAAGCCCACTCAGTATCTCAAGTGTGACATATTTGCTCTTAGCTTAAAACTGGGGCCAGCCAAGGCTTTGGGGCATGATAAAGAAGGGAAGGTACTGGAAATACCATATTGGCAAAGTTAGAAATGAGATTAATATACAACAGGGAGTTCTAACCGCCAACAAAGCAATTCCCCACAACTTCTCAGGGTACTTCTAAAGAAGTAAACACAGAAAATAACAGCTCCCAAAGCATCTCTGAGCTTGTTCTCCATCTGATAGAGAGCAGCAGCAGGAGACTGCCCTCTTTGACACAGCCGCACAAACATGCACTTGTCTCTAGGAGTTACACATCATGGCCATCAAAACCAGCTCCCCTTCTGAACAAAAGCATACCTTCTGAACATCTTCACAGATGCCAACAACACGGATTCCTTAATTCCATGATTAAGATATACCAAAAGAGATGCCCACACATACATAAAGCATCCAGATTTCAGATTATTTAAAACAAGAACCAATTTGATATAAGGAAGGCTCCTTGCCCCTTTTGCTATCTCAATTCCACCTGTCCTCCACATCCTTCTCCTTTACCTTCCCTCTGACAGTCTCACACACAGTGAAGGGCAGGGGCACTTTCTTTTATTTATAAATTATATCCCTCCATGTTTAAAAGAGAAAGGAAGTACAAGTCTGATGAGCATGTGGGACAAGGTGAATGACAACAAATAACAACAGCTAATACTTGTTGAGCACTTGAGCACGTACTATCTACCATGCTGCTCACCATTTTACACGCATTACCTCCTTAAATCCTTTTAATAATCCTATGAACCAGGAACTATAACGATATTTATTTCCCAGATGAGAAAATCAAGACCAGACAAGATTAAGTAATTTGCCCTAAGTCACAGAGCTACTAAGTAGCAAAGTCAAAATCTGGATCCAAGTTGTCAGGTTTGAGAGGCCAAGTAAATAGCTAAACTGCTTAGGAGACACTGTTACTTTCCATGAGTTTCTGATGTAGGCATGCATCTTCCAGCAGGCACAGCACAGAGGAGACTGCTGCCACAAGAAGGCTTTCCCACCCTGCCAGCACAGGAGCCCATCCCATCCCAGGGGGCACTCAAGTCTCAGGCCCCTTAGAGCTCAGCGATGATAGCTACCCGCGAATTTCCCAGGCAGGATATCAGTACTGGCTTGACAAAATGGTGTGGCTTTTCTTAAATAAAAGGAAGAGATTAAATGGCATTATATGAGTCTCATACTGAGATTTAAGGATCTTGGTACTAGCATTGCTGATCTTGAACAGGCAGCTCAAATAAGCTTAACACGTGAGTTTCATTGAAAGAATTAAACTATTGCCAAGTAAAATGTCTCAAAGAATTGGAATCCTGTCAAACTAGCTTAACACCATGAAATGGTACAACTTAATGAGAGACGCTATAAATCCCGAGGAATACAACACACAGCTCTCTCTCCAAAGACTGATTTCGCAAGTGGTTTAGTATCTTTCCTGGGTGTGCATACACATCCAGTGGTAGGTAAAATCCTGTAATTAAAAGCTTTTATAAATTTAAAATATCTACTGTCCACTTTTTTGGAATCTTTGTATGTACTTCTTTAGGGAAAAAAGCCTCAGCTGATACAATCATGGTAAACAGACAGCTATCTTTGACTATCTACTCCACATACACACTCCTGAGCATGGAAGTACTAACAGTAAAGTAAGCAAAGCAAACAAATCTCGAGAGTCTGTGCTGAACTTGAAAGATGCAGAGGCTATATTGATCCTTGCAAATCAGCCAAAGCATAAGATCTAACCCAAAATGGACACAGCGAGGGACAGAGCTGGGAGAGTCAAGAAAAAAGTTTTAACTAAAAGGAAAAGGGGCGCCTGGTGCAGACAGAAGATCCTCACTCAGAAGGCCTGCAAACTGCTTCTTACCGGGGTTCACTCATGGGTCCTCCCTGCGTGTGCTCAGTTCTGAGTGAGGTATGGGTGTGGGCACTCAAGAGCTGCTGACTCCGCGGTTCGGGACTGGGCTTCACTTGTGCCCTGCCCTCTGGGAGCTCACACACACAGCCAGTCTGTGATCACTGTTGTTGCAGCCAACCCTAGCTCCAGTACACAGCCTAAACTGACTGAAGACACAGGATCAGGTGGTCCACAAACTATTGACCCTGCAGTTCATGTCAGGGTTTTGCCTGTATCCTGAACTGCGTGGGGCCACAGGACCACAGGTGCGGGACTGCACCACCAGTGCAACCAGATTCTGGGTCATACACATACCCTGAACTGCGAGGGATCACTGGATCAAACCATCTGCCATCACCTGACATCACAGTTCACGTCTGACATCTTGGAGAACTAGGTACACTTCACCATATACTGGAAGACCACAGCCTAAGCAGCGCCTCTGAGCGGACACTGAGGGGCAGGCCTGACCACCGGGAAACCTAGCAACCTTTGCTGAACTGCCAGAGAAAAAGGAGACTGAGTAGTCTGCCTCCGGCATCAAACATGACAGGTGAAGGGCTAAAATGCCATCTCAGAATTCCATCCCACTCAGAACAAATCCAGGAGACATCAACATAGGAGAACTTGGCAAACACACACCTGAAATGGCTGAAATGATTGCAGTGGAAGTAAAGACACAACTCCATCAGTCCATAGAAGAGATCAGATCAGACATAATCTCTCAGGCAAAAAATGAAACAACAATAATAATAAAAGAAATGCTCCACATATCTAGAGAAGAAACCAATAAAAAAATAGATGAACATAGGCAAAAGATAGAAACATTACATGAACAATATAGGAATGAATTAGAATGCATGAAACAGACTCAAAGAGATTTCCAGGAAATCAAAACTTCCACTGAAAGCCTGCAAAACCATTTGAATGAAGCTAAAGATAGAATTTCAGATCTTGAAGACAGCATGGCAGCCAACAATCATGAAAGGAAGGATCTCATAAAATTAACAAGGATCCAGGAAAAAGCAATCCATCAGCTACAAGATGAGGCAAAGAGAAATGAGGTCAGAATAATAGGAGTCAGTGAAACAGTAGGAGGCAACACAAATGACATAAAAAGAATATTTGCCGAAATAATAGCAGAAAATTTCCCAAAAATGGAACGAGAATCTGAGATACAGATAAATGAGGCATATAGAACTCATACTAGTCATAACCATAATAAAACTACACCCAGACATATAATAATCAAGATTCCAGATCTCCAACAAAATAACAGAATATTAAAAGCTGCTAGAGAAAGGAAAGAGATCACCTATAAAGGAAAGCCCATTAGAATCACGACAGACTTCTCAACACAAACCATCCAATCAAGGAGAGTTTGGAGTGAAGTATTACAGGTCCTAAGACAAAACAGCTTGATGTATCCTGCCAAACTATCCTTCAAGTCTAACAAGGAAAATAAATATTTCCATGACAAAGAGCAACTGAAGAACTTCAAGAGTGCCAAACCATCCTTACAAAAAGCACTGAAAGACATTCTAGACAGAGAAGAAAATGAACGCAATTTCTAGAACAACAACAGAATGGAATCCTCAAGAAGAGTAAGCAAGTAAACAGGTAGAAAAAGTAAGACACCAACAGCAACTAAATAACATGACAATGAGAAGCCAACACATGTCAGTTATAATCATAAAAGTAAATGGCCTCAATTCACCTGTCAAAAGAGACAGACTGGCAGAGTGGATTAAGAAACAAAACCCAATGATATGCTATATACACGAAACACATTTTACTGAAAAAGAACTCCACAGACTGAAAGTCAAAGGATGGAAAACAATCCTCCTTGCAACAGGAACCCAGAAAAAAGCCAGAGTAGCTATTGTGTTTGCAGAAAATGTAAACTTCAAACTGAGAACAATTGAAAGCAATAAAGGTCACTACACGCTTCTTAGGGGAAAACTTCAAGAGGAGGACATAACAATCCTGAACATGTATGAACCAAGTATCAGAGCACCAAACTACATAAGACATAACAACAAATCTTAACAGACATGAAAATGCATATAATAATTAATAACACTATTGTAATAGGAGACCTTAATACCCCTTTGACACAAAGAGATAGGTCAACTGGACAAAAAATTACCAAAGAAATAACAGATCCGAACCAAAGCTGTGAACAAATGGACTTAGTAGATGTATACAGAGTGTTCCACCAAACAACATCAGAATAAATATTTTTCTCAGTTGCACATGGCACTTTCTCTAAAATAGACCACATTCTAGCCCATAGAACACACCTACCTAAATGCAAAAGAATTGAAATTTTCCCATACATATTATCTGACAACAGTACAATGAAATTGGAAAGTAATGCCAAAAGGCATTCCAAAAACTCCATAAACACTTGAAAATTAAACAACAACCTCCTGAACAACCAATGCACCACAGAAGAAATCGAAGAAAAAATTTAAAAATACCTACAAACAAACGAAAATGTAGATACAACTTACCAGAACCTGTGGGATGCAATGAAACCAGCTCTCAGAGGGAAATTTGTAACAGTGAACTCACAAATAAGGAAATCAGAAAGAGAACAAATAAATAGCCTAATGCAGTATCTCAAACTTTTAGAAAAAGAAGAACAAGTGAAGTCCAAAGCCGAAAGAAGAGAGTAGATTATAAAGATCAGGGGAGAAATTAATGCAATTGTAACAAAGAAAACCCTACCAAAAAAATAAATGAATCAAAGAGTTGGTTCTTCGAAAAAATAAATAAAACTAATAAACCCCTAGCCAACCTTACCAAAAAAATGAAGAGAAGACCTCAAATTCATGCAATAAGGAATGAAAAGGATGAAATTACTATGGAATCTATTCAGAAGATCATTACTGACTACTTCAAAAATCTTTACTCCCATAGGTCAGAAAACTCAGAAGAAATGGACAGATTCCTAGACATGTACAAATTACCAAGGTTGAATCAAGAAGATATAAAACTCAATTAATGAGATTGAAAATGTGATTAACAACTTACCAGCAAAGAGAAATCCAGGCCATGATGGATTCACAGCAGAATTTTACAAGAAATTCAGAGAAAATTTAATACCAACACTCCTCAAATGCTTCAATGAAATTGAAAAGGAAGCAATTCTCCCTAACTCATTTCTGGAGGCAAGTATTATACTGATACCAAAACCAGAGAAAGACACAACCAAGAAAGAGAATTAGAGACCAATCTCCCTAATGAATATAGATGCAAAGATACTCCATAAAATACTAGCAAATAGAATGCAGCAAATCATCAAGAAAATCATACAGCACAACAAAGTTGGATTCATTCTAGGAATGCAGGGATGGTTCAATATTCACAAATCAATTAATGTCATACACCATATCAATACAGCCAAAGACAAAAACCGTATGATCACCTCAATAGATGCAGAAAAAGCTTTTGACAAGGTCCAACAGGCATTCATGATAAAACCTCTACCAAAAATAGGAATAGATTATCTTTACCTCAAATTGGTAAAGCCATCTATGGCAAACCAACAGTCAGCATCATCCTAAATGGACAAAAACTGAAAGCTTTTATTTTAAAATCAGGAACAAGACAGGGACGTCCGCTGTCACCACTCCTGTTCAACGTAGTTCTGGGAGCATTGGCCAGAGCAATTAGACAAGAGAGAGAAATAAAAGGAATAAGGATAGGAAAGGAAGAAGTAAAACTATTACTGTTTGCAAATGACGTGATACTTTACACAGAAGACCCCCAAAACTCCACAAGAACACTCCTGGAATTAATTGACAAATTCAGCAGTGTAGCTGGATACAAAGCTAACACCCAAAAATCAAGAGCATTGCTATACACAAACAACAAACAGATGTAGAGAGAAATTAAGGAAACCATACTTTTCACAATAGCATCCAAGAAATTGAAATATTTAGGAATCAATCTAACAAAAGAAGTAAAAGATCTATTCAACGAAAACCACAGTACTCTGAAAAAAGAGATCAAAGAGGATTTCAATAAATGGAAAAACATTCCTTGCTCATAGATAGGAAGAATCTATGAGCAAAAGTAAAGAGCAACTGGGGTATGGGAAAGGAGATGGGAAAGAAGGGGAAATTATGTATGTTTGTATATACAAGATAGCTAACAGTTGTACTACTGTCCTCTATTGCTTTACTGAAAGGAACAGTTAATGATTACTTGTTTGATCATTATTACTTATCTCTATTTGTTTTCCTGAGAAACCACTTTGAAGATATCAATACATAATACAACAATCATTGTTAATTTCCTACCACTTTGTCTGTAACTGTATTGTCTGTATTGTTCTTATGCTATTTTGTAAATGGATGTCTGTTTGTTAATATGTTTTCTTCCTTTATTTTTAAAATAAAAAAACAAACAAAAAAAATAAAAGGAAAAGGGAAGAAATCCAAACTCAGTAGTATTTGTTTCTAGAGAAAGTGTACCAAATACTCACCTGTCTACTGCTTCTACATCAAAGCAAAACCTCTTCTCAATGGAGTCTGTTTTCCGCCGTGTGCAGGACTTGAGGATGACTGATTCATCTTCTCCCTAGTGGGAAGGCACAGAAGTCTACTGAGTGAGGCCGGAATATGAGCTCTGCTCCTCCTGAGGACAAACACAGTATGTGAACAAGAGATCATGTCATCTTCTCAAAAACAGAGGACCAGGTGAGATGAAAAGTTGGAACATAAACTTTCTCAGGTATGGGCCTCCTGTGGCTAAAATTTGGAAATCCTGTTATATTTAGAACCAAACATCTTTAGTACTTGTGGATCATGACAGCACAGTATCAGTTTATGATAGATGGAAAGAGCTCCTGTTGACACTGCATTAACTAGGTTTAATTTGTAGATTTGTTAGGAGCTGAAAAAGATGGACTCCTAAGACTCAGCTTGTATAATCTTGGGCCAGTCGTGACCTCAAGAGCACCTTCCTAGCCCAGGAAAAAGGTGCCCAAGATGTGTTTGCATATCCTCATGTCCTCTGAAATCCAGATCTGCTCCCATTCCATCCTCAGGCAGCCCTTCAACCCTATTTCTTTCATTATAGATTGATTTCGTTTTCTGTGAGTTTTCATAACTGGAACCATGCAGTACAGACTCTTTTTTGTCTGGTTCCTTTTCAATCAGCTTAACTGTTCATTCATGCTGTGTACCTCAAGAGTTTGCTTCTTTTCCCAGCTGAGTACTAGTCCAGCGTGTGAATGGAATGTAACAACTATTACCTCCTAGCACTGATTTATTGCCTAGAAGCACAGAGGTTCCTCTCCCTGAGTTCTTTTTCTGTCACTTACAAGTCCCTTATGGTTTCTCCTGCCTCTGCAAATATTTTTTTTTCTAAAGGAATGTGGGGTAGGGTGGGGTGGGGTGGAGTGAGGGATTAACAACTTGCCTAATCCATTGAAATAATAGAAAGTGTGACTATATGGGGTAAACCTAATCACTCACTGACCTCAGAATGGCACAAAAACCACAGAAGGCCTCAGAAGAGACAGTTTATATTCACACTTGATGTCTATTGTCTTTTATTGAATAGCAAAGATGAATTTCTCAGACTGAGAACTGTTCTATTTCTACTTTGCAAAATACAGAAGTGGGTTAAACAAAATGTAAAGGCCATTGTTTAGGCTCCCACAACGGGCCTCAAGAAACCAGACTAAAAGTCAACATGGAATCACCCATGCTAACATCCCTTGTCACTAAACTGAAACTAAGCTGTTTATCTGACCTCCCAAGAAACCAAGAGAAATGAGACAACAGCCAAATTTCCCAAACAGCTTATTCCAGTTGGCACCATAATGCAGTTCCCTCTGCCTTCATTCTTACACAGAAAGTTAACTTGAACTAACTTCATGCTGACCAATCAGGTATTTTTCTCTCCTCTGCCTCCCTGTCCTTTCCCTACAAGGAAAGTAACTAAAATGACCAATCTACTTTGTGTTGTCTGTTTCTGCTTTCCTCAGCTTTTCTGTCTTAAAATCAACCTCTTCTGCTTAGCTCATCAGAAAATCAATTCTGTTTTATGAAACAAAGTGTTTTCCAGTTCTAGAAGAAAAAATCAAGCTAATTAAGATCTTTAAACTAAACTGTCCTTATTTTGTCCTTTGACAAAAATAAGCCTCCAAACATTAGTGGTCTGACCTCATTAAGGTCTAACTATATTTCAGACTTAATAGCTATGAGCCAGCTTCCATTCTCAAAGTTTAGATGAGGTGTCACGGAGAAATGCCAGGGAAGGAGGATCCTATAAAGAATCATCAACCAAACGCAGAAAAAAGAGCAGAAGAGACTTTGTTCCAAGGCTGCCTGTGCCATATGAGGAAAAATCTACAGAGATGATCTGTTCAACTAGCTAGGGTTTAAAAAGTGGTAGGTCTCAACTACCACTTAAGTAAAAAGTTACATCCACCATAAATATGCAGAAAAATCAGACTATGCTTAAAAATGTAAAGGAAATAAAAATAATCAGGAAGGCTAGAGAAGGCTTTCTTGAGCCGGGACTGCGAAAAGTCCCAGGAGACAGAACGAGGAGGAAAGGAGCAAGGCAGGAAAGCAGCAGGTGGGGGCCTGTGATCAGAGTCCAGGGAGGGTTAGAAAGGCCAAAGGAAGCTGGTGTGACCTGAAGCCCAGGCTGAGAGGAAAACTAAAATGAGAAAGGGTTGAGGGAGGGTAGGGGCCAGATGATGGAGGATTCTGGTCTGTATCCTGAGGGCAGCAGAAAAATAACAAAGGGTTTCAAGCACATAAAGGGACAGGATCAGCCTTGGGCTGCCCCAGACCTGCTGAGGGCGCCCCCTCAGACAGCGACATGAGGTACATTCTTTCACTACACACAGATGGAGCCAGTCTGCTCACAGTTCCAGGCATGAGGCTGGCAGAACAGTGGGGACTTCTAAAGGAAAAAGTATCCAAAACCAAAGGGACAGTTAGTGGGCAGAAAGGGTAGAGTCAAATCATATCAGGCAAAACAAAAAGCACTCAACTCTATGTCAAGTCTACCTCCAGCTCCTTGGAGCGCTTTGTACCCACATGTATACTAAGAGAGCATGCAACATCCCACACAAACCTAGAGCACATTACTTTCAGAGAGCCAGTCCGTCTAGATCCACCACCCAAAAGCTAAGAAAACAGTGACATGGTAAAGAGTATGTGATTTCAGGAGGAGAAGCCAATGCCGTAATGCCAGGCTCCATCCTACTGGGCCACTCTTCAGCTGATCTCTCTGACCTCAGACTCCAGCTTTCTAAAGGGAAAAAAACTGGTCACACAGGCTAATATAGGGTTAAGAAAAAAGATATAGAAAATTATAAAAGATAATATAATTACAGGGGATTACTCTCAGGAAAATGAATTATAGGATCACAGTCCTAAGATAGCACCCATTAGTGTCAGGGTCTCTCCCCAAAAGTTGCTCTGTACTAACACAAGAAAACCTCTTACAGCCAGGCATAGTAGCACACACTTGTAACCCCAGCACTCGGGAGGCTGAGGTGGGAGGATAGTTGAGTTCAAGACCAGGCTGGGCTACAAAGTGAGCTCAAGGGCAGCCTGAACTACATAGGGAGACCCTGTCTCAAAATAGACAACAACAGCAACAAAAAACCCTCTTACAGCTCAATGAGGTGTTCACTAGGATCTTGAAAGTCTTAGGAGTCCCAAACACCACCATAATGGTTTCTGCTCTTTACTTTCAAGAAAGATAAAGCAAAAGTAAGGAAAATATAAGAGATTTCTTCATTAGAGATTTGGGGAAGTGAAAAAAGTCCCAAAATAGACTATAGGAGAGAATAATTCAGTGAAACTGATTTCTAGAAAGACTCAGAGTTACAAAAGGACTTGACTCCAGCCAAAGAAAACAGGCCTGTCTTTATGTCCATTTCATGGAAACTAGGGATTCCTAATAACACAGATTTATAACATTCCTTCTAAATCTGTAGTTTTGCTGTTATACTATTTTAACACGTCTATTTCCCTGAGATTATTTATAAGTTAACCCACTCCTGCCAAGAAACAGTACAGGGTCTTTGTTATTGCTTGGACACAGGGAAGAAACAGAGATGCTGATAATCTCTTCTGTGGTTGAAATAAAAAGGAAGCCCAGAAGCAAAACTGGAACCGGAAGAGAGCAAGGGTGCACCACAAGAGAGCAAGGGTGCACCATGGCCGGGTAGCTGCCATGACCACAAAAGCACCTAATATCACTTACTCGGGGAAGGCCTGGCATCGAAGCCAGCACTCCCTACCTTGACCCAACACCTCACACACCTAAAACCAGCATGTTGCACAGAAAGGCATTACAGAGAAGACCAGAGGTAGAGTGTTTATAGGGTACTAATTCATCAACAGGTAGATAAAACTGAAAAATTATTTAAAGACAGAACCAGAGAAATTATTCAAAATATAGTCCAGAGATCCAGAGATATGAAAAGTACAGGCCTAGAGTGTTTGCCTGGCATGCACAAGGTCCTGGGTTCAATCACCAAAACCACTTAAGAAAACAGAATAATATAAGTATCTTCATGAAAAACATTTAAGCACCCATAGGTGGAGGTAATAATAAGAGTGAGGAAAGAGGTAAACCTCAAAGTGATAAATGGGAGAATTTTCCAGAGTGACTGAAAAGAGATAAAACCTCAGCCAAAACACCAAAAATTTCTAAGCAATAAATTTAAAAATGTGAAGCTTAGGACAATCCTACAGAAATGTAGACTACTAAGAGAAGAAAAGAAGGTAGTAAAGTAGGCAGAAAGAAGAGACAGATCACTTCCACAGGAAATACACTTTGCTGCTGTGAGAGTAGGGATTATCTAGCAGTACATGAGGCAGTAGCTCTGCACAATTAAAAGGAACTGAGAATTGAAGGAGCTGCCTTACAGCAGGGAGACCAGGGAGCCTGACATGGCCGGTCTCTTCCACAGATGGCCACAGAAATCTTCCATCCCACGTGGTCTTCATACACGAAGACGCTGATATTCCCCCCATGGAGAGACAAGGTCTACATTCTGTCCCAGTGGAACTGGGTGGGTTTTTGTGACCATTTCAACCAACAAACTGGGCAAAAGTAAGGCTAAGAACTTCTGAGGTTAGGTTATTTAAAAAGCAGTGCCTGCTTTTAGTGCTAGAACACTCACTACTGAAACCCCAGGGTACCCAAAGCCATTCTTCATCAAGATATTGTGAACAAGCTCAAACTAGCCCAACCAGAGACCAGATGGACAGGCCGAGACCATAGTGAGACACAGGGAAAGAGGTGGGGAGGAGAGAGAGGAGGAGACTGGAGAAGCAGAGAAGGCCATATCTGGCCAGCCTTGGATTGCTACAAACCTGTGATGTTCTTGCTCTATCACCTGACTGGAACTCATGAGAAACCCTGGGGATGTGCCACCCATCCAAATGCTTCCCAACGTCCTGACTCACAAAATCTGGGAAATACTAAAATGACTTCAGCACGTGCTTTTAAAAATAGCTAAGTTTGGGGCCAACTTGTCATACAGCGGTACAGAACTGGAACACGTAAACTGCCCACTGGCAACTCTCCAGGGACTGAGTGAGAGTGGCATGAATCAGTTTCACAGAATGAGGTCGTCCGAGACTTTTTAGCATCTACAAACATTTGGCACACTTGTTAAATATAAGAGTCTTCCTTAATTGTACTTCCTACTGTATCTTAAAGCTAAGGATAATTATCTTATTTTAGACATGTTCAGTGGACAACTCCTGGAACTACTATTTAAAATTAAGAGAATTACAAGGAAACATTGGAGGTACTACTGTATATATGCACTATTACCATTATCTGTTAGCCACGCAAATCAAGCATGAAATTTAAAAACTGAACTTACCCCCTTTCCTCCTGACTTTTGGTCAAACGGTACCATGGTGATTTGTTTGGAATCTCGCTGATACGTACAGTAGTGCTTCACCCAAGAAGTTCCAAAGTGACCTGCAAGGTAATAGTTCCCATGAAGCATCTAGGTACACATGTCCACTATAAGCTGCGCGTAACTGTAGAAACATGGAGCTCATAATGCTCATTCATATACTGTTTTAGAGGCCATGTATTCTCCACACCAGCTAGACTGAAACAGACAGAAATCTGATCCCTCAGCCTGGAAATGGAACCAACTCAAGGCTTCCCCCCAGAGACCCATGAACACTATTCCCACCAATATTATATCCAGTGAGTCTGAAAATATAAGGGAAGTAGAAGTTCCCTGGGGAAGCTATCTCATATTCCCATCATCAATCTCCATCTGAAGTTTCCGTTCTTTCCTGATAGGAATTAGACAGCTAAGGCAAGAACACAGAAGGGCTAAGTGCCTGTCACCATTCTCATCTGAGGCAATGACATCATGCTTCCCACGCAGCTGCTTAGAGACTCTGACATCAGGGCTTCTGATCTACTTCCAAATCTCTAATTTTTACTTTAGCAAAAGTCAAAAAGTATCTGAATAGAAGACAGCAGAGATGCAGAATGGAAGTGACTAGGCAGCCGAAGAGTCTCTCTCAAAACAATACCTCAGGAATCAGGGAGACACTGTAGAGTCAAGCTCTAACAGAGACTCTTTGATTTTACTCAGGGTTTGGCCAGTTCCTTTATTTTGAACAGCAAAGTATGATTAGAAAAAGAAAGCATTAAGAGCCTGCAAGGACATCAGTCAATACCAATTTTAGATATTTACAGAGCCCACACAATAGAAATGGTTAAAATGTTTAAAAACATAGTCAACAGATATTTAATAACTATTAACGATATGGTGTTGTGGTCAGAGTTTTCAAGGGCATACATTTACTATAGGACACATAATTTGAAGGACTATTTTATAACATTCACCTAAAGAGTCAAACATGGAAGCATGCAAAAAATCTGATGCACTAGAGACCCGAAGAATCCAGCTGAGGGCCTGGATCCCATGGCAATATTCTGCATGAGTTCAGCTGGAGGCCTAGAGCCCACAACAATGTCTCATGCAAGTCTTTACCAAGGATCTGCACTGGCAAGGCCCAAATGCCAGTGGTGGAAGCTAGAAAGTCTGCACCAGTGGGGTGAAGGATCTCTGCCAGCAGACTGAGGGGTCTGCACTAGAGCCAGGAAGTGATTCTCAAGGTAAGGACCAGAGCTCTCCCAAAGAGAACTGCAGCCATCCTCAGTGACAATGAAGAACTGAGCTCCTCCAACAATGAGAGCAGCTGAGTTACTATCAGGAAAGCTATCACAACAAGCTTCTCCAGGAGAATCAACAGCACACCATCTTCTCCTCCAGAACCATGCTGATTTGGTTCAGCTGAGTGTTACAGGCTGACCATTAGTTAATCCACCACATATGGCATGACTGCCAATGACAAGTACTGAATAAACTCAGAAAGCAATACATAAGGGTGTATATTGGGACATCAAGGACAAACGAAAATAGTAATTATCACAGCATATTCTTCTAGTCTCAGGGGAAAGTTCACAAAGATTCCAAGAGTGCTTTATCTTGGGCAATTATGAGCATCAAGACAACATATGAATCCGTAAGTTCATATTCACAATGGAAAGAAAGAAGTACAGACATGGTCAGACAGGACGGAAGGGGGAGCAGGGCACTTCTTTACATTACAACGAAAGGCAACTATGAATGTGCTGGGAGTGGTGGGACCAGAAAACCAGTCTGCAACCATCCCAGTAAAGACCAGGCTGGCAAGGACCATCAGTGAATGCTACATCTGTGGAAGGCAGAGCATGACAAGAGGGCACCTGATCTTACACTGCCTCCCACATACATATACCTAGTGAGTTATAAAGCGAACCAGTGACTGTACAGTGGAGAAACAAGAAAAATACCTTGCCGAGGCGATCAAAATGAGTACCACCCTCAAAACACAGATGGGCACCACATGCCTCAAGATGTGGCCCAAGGAAGAACAGAGCGATACTTATGCAGGACTGAGCCAGAGGTGCATGAGCCAAATCTAACCATGAGGAAACACCAGACAAACTGATCCTGGGGCACCTTCTACAAGGGAACTGGACCGTGTTCTTTAGAATGTCAGTGTCAAGGAGAAAGTGTTCTCCAGATGAAGGTGGTAACACCTACGTGAGAGTGAGTCTGTATCAGAGGGAAACGACATGCTTTATAGGAGCATTATCAGGACAACCAAGAAAACCGAGGGACAAACTGCAGTTTAAATACTGAAACAATATTAGATGTTCTGGGTGTGACTACTTAAAAGAATATCCTTATTCTTAAAAAAATACTCACTGAAATAAAGAGCATGGTGTATGCAAGCTATTCTTGAATATTCAGAAAAAAAGTATTTGTGAGAAGGTGATGTGCATATATGCACCTATACAGAGAAAATATATATATATAAAATTGTGACCGAATGCTAAACATTGGTGAATTTGGGTACAGTCGTACAGTTGGTCCCTATTCCATTCTTCCAATGAAAGAAACTAGAACTTTTCTGTAAATTTGACACTTTTTCAAATTAATAAGTTACAAAAACTGCTAAGCAAAAAAAAAAAAAAAAAACTGTATCCCAGTGAGATATCCTGGACTACTATGTTATAGAACCAAAAAGTGGTTCCAATGATAATCAACATGATATCAAAAGAGCATATTCAAACAAAATTGACTAATGTGCTATAAGAGCTCAAAAAAATCAACACTGATCTTACACATGTAAGTGAATAATATTAATAAATTAAACATTATAGTGAACATTAAGCTATACTTTTCACTCTTGAAAATTTGTACTTTCAAGTTGATCTCAAACCTTTTGTTGGCAGGTTCCCATGGGGCAGAAAGGAGATCATTTTATATTCAGAGCAAGGTTTTTACTTCTTATAAACCTCCACAAGCTCATTGTTATAAAAATAAGAAACATAAAATATAGCCAACTCCCCAAGCCCACTAGGGCCCCATTTCCACCAGGGAATAATGTTAAGCCCAAGTAGCTTTATGGGTAATAACTAAGTAGAATAATCACTGAAACCAAGTTTCTATTCTATTCCATCAAGACACTTTTAGAAGCAGAAAAGCAAAGAACAGATGGGACGAGGGAAAGGAGAAAAGAGAGAGGCAAAAATGTTTGTATGTATATACGTATATACATATGTGCAGGAACATGGTTCTACTATTGTATTATGTCACTTAATGCTAAGGAATAGTTGATGATGGGTTATTTGATCAATCTTGTATGTCTATATGCGTTATCCTGAGCATACATTTTGAAGGTATCAATATGCAATGCAGCAACTATTGTTGGTTTTCTGTTGCTTTGTCTATAATTCAATTCTGATCATACTGTTATTGTACTACTTTGTGCCTCTTTGTTAATGCTTTCCGTTTTTTTTTTCTGTTGTTGAGATGATTAATTGTTTGACCAATTTTGCATGTCTGTATCTGTGTTCATGAATATACACTTCGAAGATATCAATAGGTAAAGCAACAACCATTGTTGAGTCCCTGTCACCTTGTCTGTAAATCAGTTTTGATTGTACTATTTCTTATGCTACTTTGTGTCTGTTTGTTAATATGTTTTTGTTCTTTTA
>PVLD010009542.1:0-76416 GCA_004027595.1 Dinomys branickii | reverse complement strand
GGTCTCTTATTTCTTTGCTGAGTTTCTGTCCGGTTGACCTGTCTCTTTGCGTCAGAGGGGTATTTAGGTCCCCTATTACAATAGTGTTATTAGTTATTTGATTTTTTACTTCTGTCAAGATTTGACTTGTAAAGTTAGGTGCTCCATTATTAGGTGCATAAATGTTTAGGATCGTTACCTCTTCCTCTTGTAGCTTTCAGAAGGGGAAAACTTTTAAAGCAGTTTTTTGCAATATAAAATATAAAGTTTTTTGAAATATAAAATGCTGTTAAGAAACCATCATGCAATATATAAAACCATGGTTCATGTACTTATGTATGTATTGGATTTACATTGAGTTTCAGTGTGAAATATGCATATTAGGTATTGATTTTATGCAAGCAACAATATATTTCAAAAGTAAATTTAGCCAATAAGTGCTTTTGAAATATTGTTTATTTAATTATCTGTCTCTGTGGAAAATATTCCAATTGTGCTTTTAGGTATAAAGAGATTTGTATGTAAAATGTATTTATTGGCTCAAAGCTTACAGTTAGAAAAGTCTCTCAAAACTGGAGGGATCTTTGAGATTATGTTTATCTACTCTGTCTCAGAGCTCAGAAAGACGGGTGATCTGTCTAAGGTCACACCAGTATTCAGGACCAAACAGGGAGTTGAAGCCCTTGAATTAGTACAAAGTTCTTTCCATTCATCTGTGTTTCCCAACTGTTTGTACTCACATTATCAATTATTAACGAGAAATTCTAAATCCTGAAAACAAACTTACTCATAAGAGTTTAGGGTTTTTGGGGGGTAAATTTCAATTGCCCAGACATGGAATTAGTTAAAATGACAACACTGAATTTAGTAACTACTGGGCCAAATAGAACATACAGACCATGATGACAACTTGCTACCTTTCCCATTGTCTTAAACTCTCTTTCACTGACATCCCCACTCTGGACTCCAGACGAGTCTTACTATATGCCTTCTGATTTGATCAGGCTGCTAAGGAACAATTACTCAGGTATTGCGTTCAATTTGTCAGGACCCTCTGGTAATAGGGTCAAGGCCATGGGTGGACTCCCCAGCGTGGGGCAGTTAACCTGGATTACCCATTACCACAGGCTTTACTCCCGGCCTCAGACACTCTTACAAAAGCATGCAGTGGTCACAAGTATACTCGCAAAGGATGTATGGACAGAGTGGCATAAATCCATCAGTTCTCCCAGAAAAGCAGCTCAGTGTCAGTTCTGTTGAACAGGTGTGGGGTGATGGTAACATTCTTACAGGTGGAAGACAAAACATGGCTCCAGATTTTGTAATACCACAGGATTGTAAATCTAGAGTATTAAAAGGAATTTTTAGACAATATGAAAGTCTATACTGAAGCTTAAAGTAAGCATTTGAGATTAACTGGGAAAGTTGTAAACATGAGCATGAGATTTCTAAAGTATGATAAAATCAAACTATAACATTTGGTTTACACCAGTAAAATACTGATTTTAAATATTGGCTCAGATTAAAAGAAAATAGTTAAATAGTAACATGGCCTAAATGTAAGTTATGTATGAACCAAATTAAGTCAGAAAGATATTACTGTATATAAATATCTATGTATTTACATGTTTATATATATGTATATATTTTCATTCATGTAGATAAATTTGGTATAATTTACTTAGCTTTTCATGAAATTGGTTGAATCATGACTATTCCTGACTATTTGACTGAGTTCTGATTATTGGATTCCACTTTGTCAATGATGCAGGATCACTCCAGGCTTCCAAAGTTTAGTATGTAGATTTGTTTTTTAATATCATACATAGGAATTATCAATGTCCCTTCCAGAAAGCTTTCTCTTAAGTATTTATAAATCAGCTGAGCTAGAGCAGTCAGTTGTACATTTTTGCTATCTAGACTTTGTATTCAGTGCTTAAAACCACAAAATAAAGTAGGCCTGGTGGTGCACACTATAATCCCAGCACTCTGAGAGGCTGAGGTGCGAGGATGGCACATTCAAGCTCTGCCTGGACAATTTAGCAAGTTAATGAAGTGCTATGTCAAACTAAAAAAATTTTAAAAAGGGCTGAGGAAGTAGCCCAGTATAAAAATTCTGGGTTCACTTTCCAGTACTGTAATAGTTAAGTAAAATTTAAAACTCCTAAAATAAAACATTTTTGTCAAGATGTCATATTGTAATGATCTCACAAAAGCAGGTGGTACCTGCCTGTAATCTTAGCACTGGGCTCAGGCAGGAGGATTCCCATGAGTTTGAGGCCAGCTCTGGCTACAGAGTGAGCTCAATGCCAGCCTGAACCGCATAGTGAGACCCTTCTCAAAAACAAAAATAAAAGAAGAAGAAAGAGAAGGAGGAGGAGCAGGAGGTGGAAGAGGAAAGGGGAAGGGGAAGGACGAGAAGGAGGAGAAGGAAAGGAAAGAAAAGAAGAAATCACATAATGCCTCCTTCCGTTAGGAAGCCAAGTAGGGGAGGGGATATGTTTCTGTCTATTACCACAGCAAACTATAGGGATTTAGGAAAGGAAGGCGCATGGTATAAATATAAAAGGTGCTACAAAATGCCCTGCATGGACACAGTAGCATTTTGTGTCTTGTTAGCTGATTAGTTGATATGTGACAAAACTTTATGGATTCCTAGAAACTAATTAAATCATGTATCTCATGAACACATAAACTAACCTGATTTTTATTATGTCAAGAGACTAAAAAGTCTTACAATAGCCTAAAAATTGAATTCATTCAAGAAGTATTTATTAAGCATTTATTATATATCAGACACTGGGATAGATGCTGTAGATACAGAAGAAAAAAGGTATAATGTTTTCTCTTAAGAAATGTCCCATCTAGTGAATGCTTCCTGAGAGATCTCAGATGGAAAGAAACGGGGTAGGCGCTCTCAAGCTTGCCATCCCAGTATCAGAGGAGTCATGCAGATGATCTTGCTGCTTAAAAGTCTTAATTTTCCTTATTTTACATTTTTGAAATCTGAATCAAATTCTGTTCCCCTCCCAGAACAGGGTTACATTTGCATATATGGCATATGCTTCTTCATAGACCCACTACCCGTGTGTGTCTGTCCACAGCTATGAGTTACAGATACTCACTTTAAAGCAATTAAGTTTCTCCCAGTATTGCAAATAAATCTCAGGCCTTTCATAAGACCTACAGATAGCTGGTCAAGACAGCACCACTAGGGGCTTGCTATAGTCCCAACAGCAATATATTAGTTTAGGGAGATGCTTAGAACTGACCCTAAGTTTAGCACTGAATCAACAAGTGCCAGGATTATATGGGAATCAAAAATAAGCCAATGACACATAGTCCTTACTCAGATCTATTTTACTAGCATGCAATCAATTCTCAGTGACTCAGAGGCTTTTTATCTACTATGTAGATTATCCACAGCCTGTGCTTTCCCCTTTTTTCTCTGTCATTCCATTTTTATGGTCATCTAAGGACTCATTAGTGCTTCTACCAGAGGATGAATAAAGGAAGAGAAAGGATATAAAACTTAAATGAGTCAATTTTGCTACCTTAAGTAGTTGGGAAAAGAAGTAGCTACTGCAAAGCTTGTGGATTATGTCAAGATTTCAATTACCCACACCCTCTCTATTTTAGAAAAAATAATTAAGGATTGGCTCTAATCCTCCTTGAAATGTTAAAATGACTTATGGTAGTGGGAAATAATCACAGTAAATAAGATGAAGTGAGCTATATTCTGTGCTGAAAAAAGATGAAATGCTTACTTTCAAGCCACAGTTTCAGAGTTCCAAGAAGCATCAATGCAGCAGGCAAGTTCATGAGTGTAAACATCCGATGCAAGGGCAAAGATCAGGAATTGTGCTGTAAGACATGAGCACAGTACCTACACAGTGGGACACTGCGCACCCAGATGCATCTTGAATGTATTTGGGTAGTGAGAGAAGCTGCTTCCACAAGGCTGCCTATGGTCTGGTTCCATGTACAATACGAGGAAGGATGACACGAGCCCCCATGATCGTCAAGGGGCAGCAAAGGCAGGGGTGGTTTTGAGGTTATGGAAATGTTCTGTATCACAACTGTGGATATTTATACTTCTCAAAACCCATAGAGCTGTGTTCACCAAAGATTAGTTCTCTGTGTGCAACACAAAACTAATTAAGGTAGGGAGAACACCCTACATAAGACACAACTAGAACAAATGCATCTAATATTAACAAATAACTAACATAACTACATTGTACAGTTTTAGGGAAGAAAACAGCCCAACTAAACAACATCACTAGACAGTACTGGGGTTATGGTAAGTATAAAAGGGAAAATAATCACACACTGTCCTCTGCTTAGAAGAATATTACCAAGAGTAACTAGGTTAGCAGTTTGAAACATCTTTGGGAATATAGCAGCACTGAGTAAATAGGTACATACATTGTGTGTGAAAGCCAGCTTTCTTACTGTATGAGAAAGACGAAGATAAAGCTAGAGAGAGCACTGTGGTACTGGTGAGGTGCAGACAGACTCAGAAATAAATATAGATGCGTATATGCCTAGGTTAGTAAATATCTATACTATATCCCCAAGTTTTACCTACCAACAGGTAGTCTAGAAGCAACAATACTGAGTAGTGAGATCCGAGAGCCTAGATCTTGGTTTTTTAATAGGATTCTACAATGGAATCAGGCTTCAATGGAAAAAGTGGTTGATTCCTGGGCTGTGTTAGGGCACAGCATCTCTTAATATGAAAAGTAAGAAAGTTCCTGAAAAAGGGAAGACAAGTTAAAATGGAAGTGGGGCTACTCTAACCATTCCTAAAACCCAATAATTTGAGCAACAAAAGAAGTAACAATAGGACTAGACTACAACCCACAGGATACAGCAGATACCCATGAATCTGTGATCACACGAGTAACGGAGTAAATAAAACAGTGGGTAGAAAAAGGTCAGCTCTTCCTTGAAGTGTCCACCTAACTCATGAATGCAGAAGAAATAAGTAAAATAGGGAATTACCATTGGCTCTTCACTGCTGCTAACCAGAAAAACTGAAGGATGCTGAGATTAGTGGGTGAAAGTGTGAGGAGAAACATATTTGGAGAAGATACTAAGGAACTACAAAGGGAAAAGCAGTAAGCTTACAGTAAAGGAATTTACAGACATGCTTTAACAAAATCAACGTCACCAGTTACAAGGCATAGCAACATGAATTGGCCTGAAAAGAGCAGATTAGTTCTGCAGTGTTCTGGCCAAGAAATGAATAAGCTCAGTGTAATCATGATGGATCATCAGGCAAAGCCCAACTAAAGGATGTTCTACAAAGTAAGGAACCTAACTAATCTTCAAAGTGTCAAGAGCATGTGAGACCAGGAAAGATGGAGGAAGTGGCGCAAGCGACCGAGGGAACATGAACAATGCAATGTAGGACCTTGGCCAGATTCTCAAATGAAAAGACATTCATGGAAGAACTGCTAAAGTTCAAATTAGGCTGGCAGGTTAGTAGTTTTGTAACACTGTTAATTTATTAGTTTTGATCCTTGTATTTTTTGATTAGGGGAAGTCGAGTTAAAGATAAATGGGATATTTATTACACTGGGATATTCTTTACAACTCTTCTGTAAGTACAAAAGTAAAACATTTTAAACCAGAAGAAAAAAAGTAAAGTGAAGATAGATTAACAAAGTGTGAAGACAGGAGCACAGAGCACTTCTAGTCCGCTTTGTGTCTCTATTATTTCTTACCTCACTGATTCTCCTTTCCTACCCACTAACTGGGGGCTCCCTGGAGAGGAATTAGCACATCATCCACACTCTTTCTGGGATTCCAGAGACAGATCCTGCCTTACCTAATCCACACACTCTCTCTCAACTAGTTTTGGTCTGGACTTCTCTGAGTCAAAGGAAGAAATAGTAGAAGCACCTATAAAAGCAACAGAGATGAACATGTCAGCATTAATGAGAAGGGAAGATGAACATCAGTAGTAAAAATAGGTGGTGAAGATGAAAAGCAAACGTGGACAAAATAAAAGGAGAAAAACGGTCCCATATTTGCAAGCCATAAATGCACAACGCTTTCTAACCTTTCCAAACTTTGGCATCTGCTGTGAACACTGCCCTTTAAGGAAGTTACCAATTAAGGCCATCTGTTACGGGGACACCTACTATGTGTAACTTGGTTTTACTAGAAAGGACTGAACAAAGATAAAGGCTAACAGAAAGTTTAACTTTGAACTTTGTAGGTATAACATACCACAGGCAAGTAGACAGCCCTATGTACATTTTTAAGTATAAGGATTCAGAGAGAGAGAACTTTCACCCCAAGTCCTGCTGTGTTAAATCGCAGCACAGACACAAGATGCTGCCACCTTTTCTGTGCCGACTTCTAGGGTTGTACATAGTAAGTACAGAGTCAGTCAAATCTTGCCATGGGATGTGGGCTCCTCCAGAAGTCATTTGTGAAATTATGTTTTAAAATAGCACATACAATAATAGTTACCAGTTTCTCAGTATACCTGTTAAAATAAGTGTCTGTGTTTGTTTTCTTTTTAAAAAAATCTAAATTAATATCAGACTTCACCATAATCATAGGAGGACACATTTTAATCTTTAAAACTGGATTACATGATGGTGGTTCCTGGCCTCCCTATCAAACCAAATGCAGAGGGAACCTAGGGTTCTGTGGGGGCTTGGGTCACTTGTGGAAGACGTGAGGCAGGAGGCCCCAGCTGGCTCCCGGAGGTGTCGGTGTCTGGGACAGCCTCCCACCCCTGTGAGCTTCTGCTAGTCAGAGTCTTAGGATCCCTGCCCTCTGAGCATGGGGCCGGGAGCCCTCCCGCCCTTTGAGGCTCGTCCGGGCTCTGCTCCTTTCTCCCCTCTCCTGCTCCCATCTTGCATTTCCTGCATCTTCTTCTGTCAGTGGTGTTGAACCCTGGCATTTACAGCCCATGGTAGATTTCCTCAAAATTTTAACACAAGTTTATTAAAAAGCGACTCCAGGGCCCAAGCAAACTTTGAATCAGAATCTTAAGAGTCAAAATCCCAAATCTGAATCTTCGTTTTGCCAGGAGCCCTAGATGGAAACTAGTTCAAGTGAGGATGCAAAACAGTAGCCTGTGGATGACCCATTTTGCTCTGTCTTCAAATTCTAAAATTGTATTATTTTTCTCTCTTCACTAATGTCTTTCCTCCAAGTTTTCATTTTAACTAAAATTGGTTTTGTTGTGGTTCTTACATGTGAGAGTTGTGGATTCTTCCAGTCATTCTTCATTATTTCATGGACTTATTGTTATGCGTGTACAACACTTTCAATACATTATTTAGTGCTTAATGAATATGAGCTATTATTATTGGGTCTATTGTGATCTGGGCCTGGAAATTGTTCCAGGATGTTTTCTGCCCGCACTTTACAACATAAATACATTGATTTTCCAGCCTTGCTTAAAACAAGACACATAAAGCAATAAGCCCCTCTCCACCCCCACTGCAGCCATCTTCTCTCCATCCTGTGGATTCACAGCCTGCTTCCCTGCCCTCCCATGCCCACAACGCTGTGGCTGCCTGCATCCAACCACAATTCATTTCCTCTGCCTCGGAACTGCTGAATAATGATTTTACCTTTTCCTCCACAGCGTTCATTTATGTTTCCCATGACAGCGATTCCAGATTTTGTCGCTTTCCAAACTACAAGTCCAGTAGCACCTCCCTCACCACTCACTCCACGTAGTCCTGGCATGCACTGGCCGTAATTTTGTTTAAAGCACCGTCATCACCATCAGGTTTACCTAACACAACCAACAGATGACCAAAGCTAACCGTTCATCCCTCCCTGACCACTTCCAGGATCTCCTGCCATCAGTTAACTCCATGATTTGTTTGTGCGGAAACCCTGCCTCCTCCTAGTTCTCAGACATCAGCATTGGCCAAATATCTTCCACCCTTGCTAGAGTGGCAGTTCACTGACTGCTCACCCAGACTGTACTGCCTGAGCCCATCAAAGCTTAGAAGGGATGCAAACACTTGCTCTCTCTGCTTGCTCAACTCTTACATATGCTTGGACTCATTACAATAGTGTGCTGAAGCTATACTGGAAGTTTTAGCCTTTGTCTGCTTTGATCCCAGATGTCTCTAATTATTTGGTGGCCTTCCATGTTATTTAGTTTTGCAAACTTGTTTTCTCCTCTTGAAGTGGAAATTATTATGGAAAACATATCAAAGGACCGTGAAACATTAAATGAGATAATATACGGGCAAATGCTTGGAATAGTTCCCAGCCCATAGAAAGCACTCAGTAGGCAGTAATTATGAATCATTGTATTTCTGTGAACTTTCTTAAACTCCTCTCACCACGGACTGCTGTAGATGCCCGTGACCACTGTTGGCATTTTATACTTCCTAACACTTGTTGCTGGCAGTACGAAGTTTCTTAGGGGGCCTTTACTTTTGCATCTATATTTTTAACATTTAGAAAGGTTACTTGTCTTCATTTCACCTGTGATCAACATTGTATTCAGACTGTACCATTGGTGTACCCAGAAGCTTCTTAAATTCAAGTAAAACAAGTAATCTTTACCTCTGGGCCTCCTTCTCTTCCACTGCAGCTTAGTGCTGTATGGAGTCAATTTCCTAAATTATAAGCAGGAGTTTTCTTTCTCTCCCGATTCTTTGCTGCTATCAGAGCCCTGGGCCAAGCCTGTGCTTGTCTCTCTGGGACTTTCTGCCAGTATCTCGAGGACTTGATGCTCTGCACATATCTCGTCTACCCAGTCTATTCTCCACACAACCCTCAGTGTGGTTACCCCAAAGCATTTATAAATGTGTGCATGTGTTCAACCATGGCTGAAAGGTCTCTCCTGTCTCCCTGTTACCTCTGCAATCCAGTTCCAACTCTATTCGGTAGGCAGGGCTCTTCCCAGCAATCCTCAACTTAGTCCTTTAGTCTTATCCCCTAACACCAGGACTCTCTTAAATAAAGTAATGAAAGAGATGCTCATCTCTGAGCTTATTTGAAATTAGGAACTATATCTAAATCATCTGTACCTTTATATTGTGTTTCACTATACTTTGCTCACTATGAGTAGTAGATCATTTTAATGCATACATAGAAAGTTTTATTTTGTGAGAGATATATTTCAGTCTCATAGAGTGAGACACGAATCTGGGTAATATCTGACAGTGACAATGATTTTAAGTACTGGAAAACTAAGAGAAGAGGATTTTGATGTTAATTTTGTCCCTGAGAATGTTGTTTGTCTGTGAAAGTATCCATAATTATAATATGGAGTCAACCATAACAACATTTTCTATTTATACCTAAATATCATAAAGGGCCATTTAAATTTGGCATAACATTAAATTTATCATGTTGATTAAACTTAGAAAATTAACTTATTTATCATACATGCTCATGCACAGTGGTCTGTACAAACTTGGAAAGAAGGAATTCTCTCATAAAACCTCTCCTTTAATGTTCTTACCTTAATTCTTTTCAAGGGTAAGCTATCTTCTTTGTTTCCACACAGCAAACCTTGATATGTATTTTTAAAAAGCTTGTTAAATTCTGATACCTCTCTCAGAGTATTAGGCAGCCATTACAAATGATTGAAGTGAGCTGGGTGTGGTGGTGCATGCCCTTAAATCTGGCACTGTAGAAGGAGGACAGCAAGTTCAAGCCCAGCCCGGGCAACTTAGTGACAGTGAGACTCTGTCTCAAAATAAAAAAATATAAAGGGTAAAGACCTTACTTCCAGTATTGGAAAACAAAGTTGAAAATGAATTCTATAGCAAAGTAAAAAATAATGGGCTATGCTATCATATTATATAAGATAGGAGATAATATTTATACAGACAATGTATAGAATAAAATATATAGGCAAAAAGTTTGAGAATAAAAGGTTGGACAATATATTAGGGTTAAAGTGGTTGTGTTATAAGATTATGGGTAGGAGGGGGTGTCCTCTTTTTCATTTTCTCAATCTGTCTGTAATGTAGGCACATTAATTTCAGAAGGAAAAGTGAAAATCCAGACACTGCCTGTTGTTGTTTTTTTTTGCCTCTAAGCCTCAATTTTGTCCTCCTCATCTCTTCATCTCACTTTCTTCCCCAAAGTGTGTCTCAGGAACATCATCACTGACGGCTATGTTGTCCTCGTGTCTGGACATCCTCAGTAAAAATGAAAAGTTCTGGGAAGACCACAAAAGAAAACAGGACTTTGAAAATAGAGCTCTGTGATGAACTTATGCTACAAGGATGTGAAAGGATTGAACATCTGTTTAGCAGGCAGGAATGATCATCTCATTAAATGATTCTGTACAAACAAAGCAAGAGGTAGGCAAGGCCACCATGTCACCACACTGGACAAGAGCAACTTGCTCAGATAGTCACTGGGCTAAACAAGATCACAGGAATCCATACAGAAAAAAATTATCAGTGCACTCAAGGACTAACTCTTCTTTAAGTATAACACTAGCAAGTATAATGGAAGATAGGAAATATGGTCATATAATTAGGATTTCTCTTTATGTGTTACTTTGATGTATCTTTACTTTTTAGTAACTTTGACTGGAGCTTTAGTTGGTTGACTCATCTCAGTATTTTTTCTTGCCACTTTGGAATGCTCTGGAACATTGTATTAAATCTATGTGAATTCTCATAGTCTTGTCCTTGCTTCTGGTTGGAGACATGGAAGAGGCAGGAACAGAAATACAACAAAAGCACGTTATAATTCATTGCCATGATGGAAAATTCCATCAGCACGTCCTGTCTACAAAGTATGTCACAGTTTTAGAAGACACTTTTCTGCTCCTCAATCAGTAGATGTCTACTGGTTACATCTAGCATCCGAACAATGGAGAGACTGAGGGTACTGATTAGTTCTTTTCTTGCTTCTGAAATGACATAGCTTTTATTTTCATCTTGCAATTTTCCCTAGAGAACCTAAGAATCTGAAAGAAACATTGGTGCAGCATCTTGGACTATATCCCAGTATCCAAAACTTCACCACATTTTCCTGTACATCACATAGCAACTGGTTCTGCCTAACAAAGGATTTTACTGAGAAGGAAAAACAAGTCAAAGAAAATCTCTACAGTTTTAACATTAAGTCTATTTTTTTTTTTTGTACCAGGCATTGAACTCAGGACCTTGCACTTGGCAGGCAGGTGCTGCACCATTGAGCTATACACCAGCCCCTAAAAGTCTAATTTTTGAATCACAGGAAATTGTGCTTTAAAATTTTTTTTAAAACTTTCATTCAGTGTGGTTAAGAAGTAAGTGTTGAGTCATTCAATAGATATCAGAAAAGGTAGGAAACTTCTTAAAAACTCACTTCTTTCCTCTTTTTTGATATTCTTCTTTTTTAGTTCCTTACCTTTGAGATTCACTCAAATTAGGCCTTAAAATTAAATGCCTGGGATATAAATAAATATCTTCAAAGAAGATACATAAATTCCCAATAAACACAAGAAAAACTTCAAGATCATTAGTCATCAGGGAAATGCAAATAAAAAGATCAAAACCAGAATGAGATACCATTTCAGAGTTACTAGGATGGCCATAATCCAAACCCAAGATAATAATACGTTTTGGTGAAGATGTGGAGAAATTGCAACCTCAATACACTACGGTAGGAAGGTGAAAATGTGCAATCACAGTAGAAAGCAGCCTTGTAGTTTTTCAAAAAGTTAAATACAGACTTACCATACAACCTAGAAAGTCCACTTTTACTACATACTACATACATACTCAAGAAAGTGGAAAATACACATTTATATAACATTTTTTGCACAACTATTCATAACATTATCATTCATAATAGCCAAAACATAGAAACACCTTTAGTGTCTACCAACAAATGAATGGGTAAATGAAATGCAGTATTGATGCATACAATGAAATATTATTTGGCAATAAAAAAGAATTCAGCAGGCCAGGAATAGTGGCACATGCCTGAAATCTCAGCTATTCAGAAGGCTGAGGTGAGAGGATCATAGCAACACTGTGTCTCAAAAGCAAACAAAAAGAATGAAATACTAATGCATCTTATAACGTGAATGAGCCCTGGAAACATGCTAAGTGAAAGTAGTTGCAAAAAAACAAATATAACTATGTTTATATTAAATTCATAATATAGGCAAATATTTAGACAGGAATAGAGATGGAATTGGGGAAATGGAAGGGGATGGAAAAAACCCAGAGTTTCTTTTTGGGGGGGTGATAAAATATTCTAAAATTAATTATGGTGATGGCTGCACAACTCTGTGATTATATTAAATGGACAAATTGTATAGCATATGAATTGAAACTTAATAAAGCACCATGTACCCATTAACTGACTGGATTCCAGTGAAATTGAAGCTCTTAAGAAGATGACCTTCAGGATCTTCAAAGGATAAAATGCCAAATGCAGACGCTTCACTGAGGGTTATTTCCCCAGAGGCTAATCCTGGAGCATGTAACTGCTGTTAAGTCAAAAAACGCTGCCTATGATGTTAATTTCACAATTTCATGCCAGTATAGTGACTAACAATAAGTATAAACACTGAGGACAGGGTCAGTCATAGGCTTTTTTTTTAAAATTCTATAGACCACAGCTTAAAACATCAATGAATCTGTCTGCCTGCCCTATTTAAAAGTTCAATCACCAGAGAAAGTAGACCTTGTGTAGATCAAGCTTAAATATTTACACTTCACCATATAGATAGGGTTGAGGGTGAAACTTTGGTAGAGCACATGTTTAGCATATACAGGTTCAATCCTCAGCACCAACACAAGACAACTTTATAGCACCAGTTTGAAGGCTGGTCTATTTGTAACTTCATTGATACATGTTTAAAATAACTCCACATTAGATATGAAAATGGAATATTCATTTGTCTCTGAAAATAACAAAACTTAGCTAACAGAGCAATGAGACAGATTCCCACTTTTCTGAGATGATTTTCAATTATGAGAATAAAAGTCCTAAGAACACTGGTTTCTGACTGAGGATTGCCAAGCATTTGATGTCAGTAGGATACGGTACCAGTAAAAGCCAAGCAAGACCACAAACGTCAGTTGCTGGGATTTCAGCGATACCAAGGTGCCCGCAGCTGCCCCTCTAGGGGCACTTGTGGTTAAAATGACATATGCAAGAAATATGGGCTACAGACCACCCACAAGTGAAAAGCAACAAATGACAAACCACCCACAGGCATAATTCTTTTTAAGTTGACGGCTGCCTTGCCAAGGCAAACATTACCTTACCACCCACTCCACCATTGATAGACTTCAGTAAGTAACCAAGATGACAGAACACACTTAAAGTGTTCTTTTCCTTAAAGTTAAAAGTGCTACTGTCATGTGTCAATAGTTTTAGAAATTCTTAAGTAACAGCTTGAATTCAGCTTTCAAGATAGAGGTTTTCCCCCACTCCATCCTAGAGCAAGTACAAGTGTCAGGAGAAAGACAGGATGAATTGCATCTCAAATTGGTGGTTCTACAAGGTCAGTCACGAGCAGCAGGAGAAACTGCAGGGCTGACAGCTTCACAGTCCTGCTGCTTGCCAGCCTCCTTTCTATCCTTGGGACAGACACACTGCAACTTTGTCTCTGTGGGTCCGAGTACACGAAATAACAGCACAAAGGAAAAATGAATACTACTTCACCTCATGAGACTCTCACCACATTGTTCAATGTAAAGGGCTCTGTTATATCCTGTGATTACCTCTTTCCGGTTCTGTTAATAGTTCAATGTGCTTTTCTGTCCAAGAAAATGGCTCTAGCAGATGAGGCGTTTTGTTTGTTTGTGATTTTTACATGGTGAAATAAAAACTTGGTTACCTATGGTGACCTCTCATTTAAAAATGACTAGTTTGGGAGCTGCTCCTCTAGGAAACAACAGGTAACAATTTTCACCACATCATTAAGACAACGAGTGAGCAAAGTGGAAAATGACAGAGTGTCTTCCGCCGTTTTCTCCCAGTGGACCCTTCTATTGTTTGCAAGGGTCCCTATGTCACTTGGAAGGCACATCCCATGGGTACAGAGGAGATGTTCTTGGGAGCAGTCCAGTGGGTAGGGGCTCAGGGGACAAAGTCTCTAGGAGAAATTGCAAAAGTTGTCTATGATATGACTTGCTCTTAGTAATGACTAGAGTTCGGATGTGCCAAATTTTATTGTTATATTTGTATTCTTTTAAATCGTATCATGTGCAATGTGTTTTGAAGGCTATCGGCATTGAAGCATGGGTAAATAGCCCACTAACATGCCTGGCTACATGGTTACCATTCTCAGAGGGACAGTAGTTAACTTTCTGTCTCCATGAGACAAGACCACAATGGTAGTCCGCAGGCTGTGCCACAGACCTCTGAACTAATTCTATTGGGCTAGGACTATACAGCTTTTGACTAATTCTACATATTCTATGTTCTCCTTTCATGAGAACAAATTTTTCTTTGAGTTGAGAGCCTGTGGTATTTGTCTTTACGTGCCAGTATTCTTTTACTTAGAGTGTTCTCCAGGTTCATCCGTGTTGTCACAAATGACAGGACTTTATTCCTTTTTATGGCTGCTTAATATTGTGTACAAATAATACACAATGATATTGTGCACAAAAAATACTTTCTTTCTGCATTCATCAGTGCATGGACACTGTGTTTGACTCAGTGTCTTGGCTATTGTGAGTACTGCTGAAATAAAAAAAGGGAGTGCAGTGGTCTCTGACATACTAGTATAATTTCCTTTAGATATACACCTGCCTAGCTGTTTATTTTAAAGGCAAATAATTGCTATTTAATTCTGGGTTATTTAATTAGTTAACAAATTAATTCAACAAAAAAGATTTTACTTCTCAACTAATATGATCCAGGTAATGCAGAAGTAAAAGGTAAGCCCTTAAATAAATAGCTCGTTGCTTACGCAGAGAAAGCTGCACAGAGAAGGACTATATGGTGATGGCTTGCAATGAGGGAAAGGGAAATACTTAGTTCTTGATAAGTAAGTCATGCAATCTTTCCCAGGATGGAGCAGAAAGAGGGAACTAGGCTTGGTCTTGAAAAATAAGAAAAAATTCATCTTCAGACCAGCTCCAGGCTGAAGAAACAGAATTTACAACTGGAGAACAAATTCCACAGATGGAGAGGCAAGAAGACAGGAAGCAGAAGGTGAAGAGGCTGATGGCTTGTCTAAGAATGTGCAGCTCATGGAACCTCATAGTGCGTCCTATTATTTTGTGTAATTAATGTGTTGAACAATAGAAGAACAAAATTGTACATCTTACACTATACGTGAAGGTGAACTGTTGGGGACAGTGACAACACTATAAGATCTGGAAAAAATCACCAGGGCTTTTGGATGGAGAAGGGGCACAGATGGAAGACAGTGGGGGTCAGGCAGATGCCAGGCACTGGGGCCAGTTAGAGCAGAAAAATGCCCAAATTAGGAGGGTCACTTGATGAGCAGAGGCTGGGTAGTGCGTGTGGCTATGGATAGGGTAAAATCTGAACTTACACTTTGTCCATGATAAATTCCAACACAAGTTGAGAAAACTGAAATATTGGCTCTGAAGAACATGGACAGGAAAAAAAAAACAATAAAATTAACTACATAAACATCCCACACATTTAGGAAAAAACATACAAGGAAATAGTCAAACTACAAACCGGGAGAAATTATTACTAATGTATCTTACACCACCCAGGGAGCCAGTTGCCCACCTTTGATGGTAGCTTCAGGCCACCTGATTTCTCTTGCAGCCACCGAAGAAGGGCACGTGCTGACTTGTACAGTTCCATCTACACTTGAAATGTGTAAGAGAGTTCCATTAAACGAGTGTCCTGCAGGAGAGAGAACTGAAATATGGGCTACAAAGAGCATAAACTTCTGAGCCATCCTGTGTATGAAAAGGAAGCCCGTGAGAGAGCTATTAATTTTCTTCTACAAAGATGTTTGGAATCACCCCATGGATATAGGTTTGTAGGCTACTTTTTTCCCTTCATTTAAAGCACTTTTATAGATAATTAATTGTCAAAAATTTGAATTTTATTAACTCAAATAGGCTCCATTGTCTGGACATACACTCACTGTGGAAAGGCCCTTTGTGTTAACTAGGTTCTTTCCTAATTTATGCTAATATAAATAAATACGACAGAGATTATCTTTGTTCATTTTATAGATCATTTTATAAAACTAGAATAATTTCTGAAAGTTTTAGTATCAAAATAATATGGAAAATAAAGAGTAATAAATGTAACCTCATAAACATCCTACACATTTATGAAAAGCTATGAAAATAAATAGCAGTACCACAAATTATGGGACCTGCAAGGATCTGAAGAGTCTTCCAGGCAGGTTTCAGGACAGACTCATGCTGGTGACCAATAGGGTGGTTATCTGCAGAGCCCAGGTGGTTCTTGCTGCAACAATGTTTACTGATTGGTCATTTACTAATACTTCCCACTCCATTTGTTTAGCACAGGGTTAGAAAGAACTTGAAAGATAATCTAATCCCCTGAGAGGCTTTCAGGGCTGTCTGTTCTCAACTGCCCCAGACAGATGGGAATCTACACTGTTTTTAAAAGTCTATAGATAAGGAGATTCCAAAACTGCTCTTGATAACCTATTCCAGGGTTTAAGAATCTTATTGTCAGGAAATTCTTTCCTTTATCTCACTTAAGTCCTGCGTGCTTTAGTTTAAATCTATTTCCTTCCACTCCTCTGCCTTTATTAGAGGATGGAGACAATCTGACCACCATGCTTTACACAGTAGCTCATCACACCAGCGCCACTAGCAAGAGATGAACTGTATTTAGTTTTCTCTTCTCTTGACTAAGTATGTTGGCATCTTCAATTTTGACTACAGGTCCTAAATGATTAAATTAAAAGATCATAACATCGGTGGTGCATTCTTTTTAAATATCCCCCAATTGTACAAGTTTTACGCAGTTCCAATCATTCATGAAGACAGAAGGTGCAAGATTTGAGAGGTAGAAAGAAGCCACTGCTTTTACCAGGAAGGCACTTTACAAGAGCCAGGTGTGTTGGTGAACGGAGATATGGGGAGATGTTTACTCCAAACAGAGTGGGCTTTGCATCCACAGGTTCTCTCTCTTTACAACTTCCTAGACTCCAGTGTAATTCTGTTAGTGCACCCTGAGGGGACTTGGCAGAACTAAAAGCCAGGCACAGTCCCTGCTGCCCACAGCTTTGGCATCTGCCAGTCAGTAGCAGGAAAACACATGGCCTGAGGGCCACCTCCATTGCCCTAGGTGCAGAGACAAAACTTCAAAGGAGGTAGAACTCAGATGGTTGGTGACAGAGTGCAGGATATCCTCGATGCTTCTGTCCCCTGAGATTCAGTCACTGTTTTTAAAAAAGTGAGAATTTAGGATAGTGAGGAGACAGATTTGAGTGTCACCCGTATGCTGACAGGGTGCAGGAGAAGATACAGCAATAATCTGGAAGTTAAGAAAGCTGTGTTCTGGCATTGGCTCTGTCCCTCAGCCAGGATGTGACATTTTTGTTCCTCTGGGTACCACACATGTAACACAGTGAGTTACAAAATCTTTTAAACTCATCAGAGAAAGACATGTCATAAATATAAGGTGCTATAATAATTATGTATAGAACCAACATGAAGTTGTCATGGTGTGTATACAGACAACTGTTCACATCTGCCTTCTACCTGCAGCACAGTGAAGCCAACACTTGCTCCTTACTTGATGGTGGTAATTCAGGAAAGTGGTGAAGTTCTAACACCTCCAAATCAAAAGCTGTGGTCTATTTACACTTTGTAGTAGTATATGGGTGCTTATGGAACATAAAACTAATTGTCATGCTTCCTTAGGTGAACATAATTAGGAAGGAATCAGTAGTTGGAAGGAGTTCCTCCAAGCCCCTGCCAATACAAAGAAAGCGGAGGGGACAGGCAGACAGGTAGCTTTGGGTGATTTTTATCACTGACCTGCTTCCACTGGGTCCGAGAGCTGACTGCTGCAACAGCTCACTTTACCTCTAGCCTTCTCCAAAGCACTGGAAAGATACTATTTTAAACATTTTTGCATTAGCACCCTGTGATTCACAGGTATGGAGATAGAGCCACGTGTCATTTGTCTACAAGCAGAGCTTATTAATTTATTCATCTTAGGCTGATCTTAAATACATCAATGTGATTAATAAAATAATAAATGATACGAAGAAAAACATGCTGCGCTTGGAATGCCTTTCCTTCTGCAGAGACAAATGCCAGCTCTTGTCTCTGTCGCGCAGTCTCCCCGAGAAGATGCATGAATGGAAGCAAACTACCATTTCGGGAAGTATTTTGTAAATGACCTTGCTTTTTGTTTTCCTTTCCTGTAGATGGAAGGAGGGAAACAGTTGTTTAGGCAAAAACAGCCCTTATGTGATACGTGGAGGACAGAAAGAAAAGAAAGTAGAGACTGTGTATCTGTAAGTGAATTTGCAAGTCAACAACCTGTTAGGCTACGGAGGATTTTCTAAGAGAAGTTTTGGAGTGAAAAAGGCTTAAAAACTACCAACCTCCATGCTTCTTGAGAAATTATTGCATGTGAGTAGGTATTGTAATTAAACTAATTGCAGCCTTGTGTCACTGTAGCCAGGGCCACTTGACATTCTTACCTAGCTGTTAAGAGTCTTCGTTACAGAGCCCATGTTAAGTGTTGAGGGAATTGGTGGCCCCTCTCGAGGCATCCTGCTCTTCATTTAAGAATACTCCAGTTGACAATGAAAATCACACTCTACCTTGTAACGCGATATTCAAGAGTTGCGAACAAAATGAGTCTTTGCAGCTTTGAGAGGACTAATGCCTTGAGCTTCCATACAAATAAAAGATGGAGAGGATTAAAGGCTGGGGGATTACCAGCCCACTGCAACCTTGTTTGACAGGCTGGAACCTGAGAACTTGACTGTATGAAAATGCAAAACAAATGCTGTTTGTCACCTGCAACAAGAAGGACTCAGATGTAATTTCTAAGCACAAACAATAGGGGACAAAGAAAACTGTACATTGGGGAATGCCAGGTCTCTTATTTACGTCATGACTAACAAAAAAGAGATGTAAGAGGAGGAGATCCTGAAAGGAATGGCTCTTGAGGAAGTTCATACAGGAAATCACCAACCTAGGGGACTTCAGGACCTTGAAGCCTGGTCTAAAATTTGGTTTATTTAGCTTTAAAAGCCAAAAAATGTTTTTACTCTTGGAATAAAGTCCACAGACAAATGCAAAATACTTTCCTTACCCTATTACTCTGGTGTGGTTGATTTACTTGAGGATTTTGACTTCATTTCAGAACTACAGATGCATTTAATCCTCTGGTTCCTGGACTTCTCAGAGTCTTACACGGTGTTTACAGTATGGGGTAGGAGATGGGAGGAAAGGAGGCCCCTGAAAAGAAGCACACCTTGCTCCTCAGTATTTCCACGTGTGTTTTCTAAAAAGTGAATCTAATTTCTGTGCTGTCTCACACAATGTACTTCTCTGCCTTTTTTCTTAGTTGCAAAGAGGTATTTTGCATTGTGCTAAATGCTTTATTGTCTAAAGTCATTTAATTTGTTGACTTTCTTTCTTTCTATTTTGGTAGCTCCTAAGACATACAAATTCTGGTCTTGGGAAAGCTCAAATTAATTGGGAAAGCCCCTCTCTTTCAGTGCTCACCCTCCCACTACCTTGAGCTTATCTCCTTCTCTAGTGACCTTTTAGAACAGTGGAGATTCCCCCTCTGTGACTGCAGTTCTGAGAGTGGTTCTGTTTTCTGGAAATCTTGTGATGTCCTGATTTCTGTTAAACTTCCTGATTGTCAGTCCATAAAGCCCCACTTGGGTTTAAGGCAATCTCAGCAAAACAAGTTACACTGTTAGCTGCTGCTGCTGCTGGCTTCCTGAATCTGAGATGGCAAAGAACAGAACAACACCCTTCAGTGACCCACAGCAGAGGACTGGCCCTGAGAGCTGAAATGCCACTGCTTTGGACAGTGGCAGGAAGACTTCTCGGCCGCCCGGGCCATACCTGCCTTGTTCACGTGTATCTGACAGGAGGCTGGTCTCACCTAGCCCTGTGGTGAAGGTGGCCCTGCAGTGCTTGGGAATCACAGATAGTGTTTTTGAGGGAAGAGCTCCATCATCAGGAACGTCACACAGAGGTACAAGGGAACTGCTGGCTTCTAGGTTCAGCGCTCTGTAACCTCAGGCAGCCATGAATCTCCCTGCGCCCTCCATCTCCTCACTGTCAAAATACAATAATAACGCATGCTTACCAGTCTTATCAAGTATGCGTCACATAAACCAGCTGGTACCAGTTCACGGAGGGGACCACTTTGACAAGTTAAAAGCAAGTCTGTACCATGAAGGCACTGACATGATTAGATTACACACCCTGGTTATATCTGTGAGATTACCCAGGTGATTATAGATTTCAAAACTCAAATAATATACACAAATAACAAGGGGGTGACTGGGGCATTTTCATTTATGATGGGAGCTCCTCAAAATGCTCCTACAGGAACAGAGCATATATTTTGTGCCCTTCCAACTTCATTATTGTCTGTTTACCTGAATTACAGTGGTATGACTGATTGGGATGAGACATATAATGTTATTTAACTGTAAATTTGTTGCAGAACATATTGAACATGAAGTCAAAGTAAGTTATGATTGACAATAGAAATAAATAGCTAAAAGTGCAGCAAAAACACAAAAATCAAAATAAAGCAGGCTATTAGTTAGTTCTGACATTAATTGTATAATAATACCTATATTTAATGCCATGACTCAATTGTATATGTCAAGTCAGAAAAACAATTGATATAAAATATCTGAATCAGCAGTGACTACTTCTCATTGTCACCCACTTCTTGCAGCAAGAGTCTTTAGAAATACATTTTGATACTGCAGATATGCTCATCTGAAGATGTTACCTTAGAGGCAAAGTTATAAAAAAAAAATAAAGGCAGAGTTATAGCCTGTGTCTACATGTTCTCCAAAGCTTCACCCAGTCATAGAAGGGACTTTTTAGAGGTGGCTGGATCTAGAGTGTGACTGACTCATAGTGCCAGGCTAGGATTTAGGGTGTTGGGATTAAGTGTGGGTGATCACTGGATCAATCCACTGATTGGATTGGCACTGCTCTAATTCCAGTACCCTGGATACAATACAAGGGACAGAAAGAGGCTTATCTTGTCTCTTGCTTGGTTATCTTCTGCATGCCATGAACTATTTCCTCTGCAATGCCCCTCTGCCATCCCACCCTGCCTTGGAGCCAGCCAAATACAAACTTTACAAACTGTGGTGCAAGGGTGGGGAGAGTACTTAAAGAAGAATTTGTCTGCATGTCCTCAGTAATGTCTGGAGGAGGGGGTGAGCTTGGTGATATTATAGATTTTTTGCCATACACGGTGGGCAGGTATGTATATCACCATTGTGAGGTGTTTCCACATGTATGATGTAATGATTACATTTTCTATGCACCACCCAATCCTGTTCCATGAGCTCCTGACTTTAAATATGCATTTGGCTTTCCAAACATATCCTCACAGCCCCAGTGACTGCCTCTTCCATTGGCTCCACTCCCACAGGACATTCAACCTGAGCTCCACTGCTGGGTGCAGTGCACTTGTGATCCAATAAACTCCCAACACCCTAGCTCTGAACACATGAGACTACTGCAGGACGTTCTAGGTCTAAACCAGAGAAGAATGAATTTGTACACAAGAAAAGCAGTCATACTTCTTATCGTGATTAATAACTTTCATTCTAATCAGGTTTGTGCAATTTTTTTCCAAAAATTTTTTCCCCCTCTCTCTACCACTCCTCCAATTTATGTTCAATTCAGGAAATGTGCACAAAATCAACTTTTTTTTCCCCTTGGCAAAACTGAGTAGGTGACCCTATGTTGAGGTAGTGAAGAAGAAAGGAAAAGAAAGGAGAAATAAGGAAGAAGGAAGGCAATAAGACATATTAGAAGGACAGAGTTATCATAAATACTGGCAA
The DNA here is from genome assembly GCA_004027595.1 of Dinomys branickii. Classification (NCBI taxonomy): domain Eukaryota; kingdom Metazoa; phylum Chordata; class Mammalia; order Rodentia; family Dinomyidae; genus Dinomys; species Dinomys branickii. Next base: position 54,473 of record PVLD010009542.1, on the reverse strand, counting down.
ACAGAAAAATAAAAACAGTGAAACTTCAGTATATAGATTCTATCATCTATCTAAGAACTTGATGTATAACAATGTAAATTGAGTGTTTTCAATGCCTCTGAACACAGACCACCTCATTTCCTCCTTTACACACCACACTGAGATCTGGGGTGGAATTAAGTGGTAGTTACCAGTTGTAATAAAGCCAGCATGTGGTGCAGCTGTGATTCAGACCTGTGTAATCAGCCCTGAGTCTCTGGTTCCGACTAGAGTACTTCATACGCTCCCAGAGCACCACTACACATGAAGGGCGCAAACATGTTTGGTGGTTGGTATTGAAAATATTTGCTAACTTTATTAAGAAAAACTTAAAGTTGGATTTCTAATCCCTTAATAATTCTAGGTACCAAAGGAGAAGGCAAATGGTTAAAGACCAAAATATGAATGGTAAACTTATCAAATAAAAGAAAATGTAGAGAAGTATTTTTGTGACCTAGGAACAAAAGAAGATGCCTTCAGATCCTCAAATCCCTAACTGTAACCACCTCTAATGATAATAATTCAGTTGATGTGACTGCTATGAAATTTTGTGAGATACACTATGGACAAATTTGGTAAGCCTGCAAATTGCTAATGAAAAACACACAAAGGAATAAATAAGAAATCCAAGAAAATCGGACAAATTACACAAGTCAAAAAATTTATAACCAAAAATGAAAATAGTAAAAGAATTTATAGAATGAGAAAACCTAAGAAATATGGTAAGCATATAAAGATTGCCACAAAGGCACTGGCAGTGGCAAAAGTCCATACAAAAACATGATGAAATTCAACTGGATATGTAACTTGAATGACAAAAATTGGAAAGGTAGATAATGCCAAGTATTGGTGAAGATTGTGGGAACTCAGAAAGTTCAGGCATTGATGGTAAAAGTGTATCAGTACTGTGACTTGGGGATGAATCTGGCTATCCTAGAGAAAGTAAAGAGTGGATGCATTTATTCTTTCGTTCCCATGGGTATAAATTAGAGAAAATTTCTCAGGTCCCTTACAAGACACACATAAAAGCATTTCTTAATGTCATTGCGTGGTGAAGGGGGTTGATGGTCGCTAAGTAAGTGCCCATCATTAGAGGAGATATTAGTAAAATATAGTAACAGACTATGCAATATAGTTAAAAGAAGAAATTAGATTGATATGCAATTGTGTGGAAATGCCATAGAAACAACACAGAGAAAGGAAACAATGATCTTCACAGCATCATACTGTTTTCTGGAAATTAAAAAAATCCTGTATAAAAGTTATATATATATATATATTTGTGTAATTTGATATTATATATATATATATATATATATATATATATATATATAGCCAGTAAATCTGGAGGAGGAATAAATAGATATATGAATTGGGAATTAGGGTTGTATGTAAAAAATGATGACAGAACAATGAATTGAGAATCATTGTTCATCCAAATGTTTGTACTCAGTCCAAAAAGAAGAAACACAACCAAACTGGTATGATATGATTCCAGTGGAAATAAATTACAGACAATCTAGCCAGAGGACAAATATAACATTTTCCTTATGTATTTCATATTGTTATTATGCAGACAAGGTATGGTAGAATTTAGAGACATTCAAGTTACTTTGAAAAATTGTACTCTCCTCAAATCAGCATTATTAACTTAGAGATCATTTAATTTTGAGAAATTGGAGGGATTGATGAGAGGGAGTTATTATTCTGCACCAATAAGGCAAAGTTAGACAGAAACATGAAACGTGTGCAGCTCAGTGCTCTTAAGAGTCAGGGAAAGATACGATGGATAGAAACATTTTGGAACTTTACAAATATACTGTCATTAGTCACTTGCCTGCAGCTGAGACAAAATGCAAGATGCTTATAATTTAAAGGGAGGGCAGCTTACTTTGGCTCAGAGTTTCAGTCCATGGTTGGACTCCAAGGCAGAACTGGATGGCAGAGGGGCCTGGCAGAGGAAAAGCTGCTCAACCCTTGCCAGCCAGGAAGCCAAGAGAAGGGAGCAGCTGGGAGGACAATACAGCAACTGCTGTAGTTTGGGGTTTTGCAAGGGGGAGCAATTTAATACAGGACACATACTTTATAGAATTATTTCATAATAGTCACTCAAAGAATCATATACAAAGAGAGTGCAAGAAACCTGTCCACACACTAAAGACCAAAGAATCCAGCTGAGGACCTGGATCCCATGGTAATGTCCTGCAGGAGTTCAGCTGAAGATGTAGAGCCCATAACAATGCCCCCACGAGTCTGACTGGAGGCCAAGAGCCCAGGACAATGTCTCATTCAGGCCTGTTTCATGGATCTGCTCTGGAAAGGCTCAAACATCAGTGGTGGAAGCTAGAAAGTCTGTGCCAGCAGCATGGAGGATCTGTGCTAGCATGGTGAGGGATCTGCACTGGAGCCAAGAAGCAATGCTAAAAGTAAGAACCAGAGCTCCCCTGAAAAGTACCACAGCCATCCTCAGTGACAGTGAGGTCCTGAGCTCCTCCAATAATGAGAAAAGCTGAGTTCCCATCAGGAAAGCCAATGTGACAAGCTTCTCCAGGAGACTGAGCAGTGCATCATCTTCCCCTCTGGAGCCAGAAGTGACGCTCAGAGTGAGGACTAGAGCTCCCCCAAAGTGAACTATAGCCATTCTTAGGGACAATAAAGTCCTGAGTTCCTTCCATGATGAGAACAACCAAGTTCATCAGGAAAGCCAGCATGACAAGCTCCTCCAGGAAAACCAACAGCTCCCTACAGTCTCCCAATGGCTAACTAATAGCTTCCCTAGAGCTTCTACCAGCCCCCAGCAGCCTCTGACAGGCTCTTCTCCAGTTCTGCCTCTATGCTGCCCAGCAACAATCCTCAGGTAGGCCTCCCACACCCAACACCACACTAGTTCAGTTCAGTTGGGTGTTACAAGTTGACTACCAGTTGTCAGTCCACCACAGTAACCCTCACTGGTCACTCCCAATCTGCCTCTTTCAACCTGGTGCCCTGCCCTAACGGCATATTTAGCTATGAACTCCACTGATGAGTACAGCACCTTCCTGATCCAAGAAGCTTCCCAGGGCCCCAGCTCTGAGTTCATGAGACTTTGGGGAGACATTCTAGATCCAAGCTACAACACTTAACTGATTACCATATTCCCAAGCACTATCCCCAGAGATTCTGATTCCACAGGGTTCAGAGAGAAGGCACAGAAATGCTTGCAATTTTAAAGTAAGCTGTGCTACAGACCACACTTTCCAAGGTTTTGTGGACACACATTTCTAAAAGCTTAGAGGAAAGGATAATACGGTGTCATGACCAGAACCTAATGTGGGACCATAAGGTATTCAACAATAAAATGCTGACAACAGAACTGCTAACCACATAGATGTCCTGGAAAGCAATTGGAGGTAGAGGAATGTAAAGAACGACTTGTGGTTGATGAAATAAGAACGATACAAAAGATGGGAAAGCACGGAATCTAAAACCAGTAAGAAAGAGGACTGAGTGAGAATAGTGTCAGGAGGGGTTAAATCTGAGAATATGCTCCAGTTTGAGAAAAATGCAGAGGACAATAAAAGGAATTGTTAACGTATGTTTAGAGCAAACACAAGGAATGATTCATACTGCCCTTGGGGCAGGTATTATAGTATTAACAGATGACAGCAAAAGAGAACAGACACTGTTAGCATTCCGTTTGCTCCCATCTTCCCTATCAATGAGAATGATCTTCAAACTAAGCCACGAAACAACAGACTAGGAAGGAACTGAAACCCCAAAGAGGTGATAAAACTAAAAGGCAGCATCTAGCTGCTTTATATGAGTTCATGTCTCAGGGCGCAAATGAATCTTCTCTGAGTTCACTGAGTGAACTCACAGCTCTGGCTGTTGAGCTGTGATCCTCTGAGCAATCCTGGAACACGCAAGAGGTACAGAGCACCCGGCCGGAGCTCCAGTTCTAAAGGGGAGTTGGAGGCGGGAAGACAGATGTTTTGACAGAATAGTGCACTTCAAGTTGCTCAAAAATAATGAACTAGCTTATAGAAACTCAGGAGAAAACAAGTAAAAGTGGAATAATTGCCAGACACTAGAAAGGGCCAAACTCACCTCCTATCTATCTCTGGTTGATCAGGAGTGAAGGAATTTCTATCTTTTGAAAGGTCACCAGGCGATTCAGTGGTTCAGGCAGATGTGGAAACATTGATACATAGTTCCTTAGAATTTTCCAGAACTAAAAATTCAGCGACTCTGTGGCTTTTCAATGACATTACTGTATCTACAGCTTCCTACTTTATCTGTTTCTTTGCTTTCATGTGCCTTAGGGGTTCCTAACATCTTTGGAATAAAGGAGCATTAAGACATGGAGTCTTTTCCTTCATCTTCACCCTTACAATGACAGGAGATGCTATGGTCCCCTTGTTTGACGCTAGGGTAATCTGCACCATGACAACTTATAATTTATTTTTCTAGGAAACTCATTTCCCTAGCTAAAATTCTCTTTGTAAAGTTCAGAGCCTTCCACTTTGTGTGCTTGTATTTTTCTACTGTCTCCCAAAAGGCTACTTTTCTTTCTTTTTCTCTGGCATCAGAGGCTCTGGTATGGTAATATTTGAGTTTCATTCCCCTAAACAAGTTCATCCACCTTACTCAGTACAAGCCTGTGGCTATGTCAACCCTTTCTCTTCTTAACTCCCTTCTTTCAGGTCCTCAATGTCCACAAATCAGACTGTAATTTCACTTTTCTTCCAAACGGAATTCAACTGAGAGCACTCGCTTTGACAGCAGATACACTGAATTCAACTGAGGAAGTTTTTGTGCTCTTTATTCTATGCCTGATCCCCAACCCAAAGTGTGTAAGACATCCCTGTCATCAAACTGCCTTAGAATCACCAAAAGTCGTGAAAACACACACCTGAAATTCCTAGATAGCTACTGAAGACAAATTATGATGAAGTAGTAGAGCATGTCCTTCTCCACTCACTCTGTGCCTAACATTTAGCAGGCAATCAATACTTTTTCTATTTTGGTTTATTAATGAATGGATAAACATATGTGGTGGGCTAAACAGTGTTCTAGAAGTCAGAAAGAGAAAAGATCACAGTGAAGCAGAGGTAGAAATCCACCATGTGACTATTACTCAAATAAGAAACATAATATTTACAGCTTGAGTCTAGAGGAAGATAAATTTCTTTCTCCCAGAGTTTCTTGCATTTCTTTTTAATGGGATGATGATCTTTAATGTGTGTATTCAGCAGAGCTTCTCAAGGAAGGATCATCTAAATCAATTTTGAGAATAATCTGAACAAATAGTTTTCTATTATTAACCTAATATGTACTGAAAAATCTATAAAATGCAAATACATACAAACAGGTTTTCAATTTTCTTCCTCAAATTTTTTTTCATCAAATGATCCCTAGGTAGAGCGGAGGAGTAACATGAGGCTTTACCAGAGGCTAGCAGAGCGGGACTTTCAGGTGCCAGAGAAGAAGGGGCATCTGTGGCTCGTCATTACCATGCTAGTTCTCAGAAATTCTTGGGTAGGGATGCAAGTTACTTCAAAGAAAAACAACCCATTCTCCCCCACTGCGCTCTCAGGTTTGTTCAGTCACAATCATTCTTTCATTATGAAAGAGTAATCACTTAACACTACACAGCCAAATCAACGTACAACTTCTGATTGATTATTTCAAAACTCCTAATTCTTGATATACGATTATTTGCTGATAAAAAATATTTAAAAGCATCTATCTCTTTAGCCTTATCATTTTTGCTTCCTTTTGTGGTTTACATCTGGATGTCACCTCAAAGCCTCATGTGAGCATAGGTGCGGCTTTGGGAGGTGACAGAACGGGGGGGGGGGTGAGATATGCCCCAGTGGATGGGTCCTCTGATGGGTTTACAGCTAAATGTGATACTGGAAGGTGAAGCCTGGTGGGAAGAGGTGACTGGGGCCTGGAAGGGTCTGTCTCCTTCACTTCCGCCACCACACTATGAGATGTTTCTCTTCCATCATCCCTCCTGCCATGCTGCCCGGCCTGGGAACCAGCCACCTATGGGTTGAAAGCTCTACATACTGTCAGCCAAAATAAATCTCCCCTCCTTTAAGTTCTGGGTGTTGTGTATTGCACCTCAGTGATTAGAAAGTAATTAAGACATTCACTTTTCATTTGATACTACCTTTGTATTCGTCTACAATATTGTTTTACTGAAAGTATACATCAGTGTCCAAAGGTGGCTGTTTGTTTGGGTTTTTGTTATATCCTGAAGGGTTAATCAGTTTCAAAGGAGGAAGAAGTTCCACATAACTAGAAAAAATCTAGCAAAGCCTTGGTTTCTTAGCCAGAATAAGCTACATCATTTGTGGGTCCCAGTGAAAAATGAAAATATAGGGCCTGCTGTCCCAAAGCATTCTTTCCACCCTCAGAGTGGAGCACCCATCCAGGGGCAGAGTGCTTCTCTGTGCCCTCTCACTGCACAGGTGCAGGTCCATGTGGCTAGCCTTGCTGCTAAGGTGTAAGAGAGGAGAGCTTGGCCAATAGGAAGGGAGAAATACTCAATTTAGGAAGTATCTGCTCAAGGGTATTATAGGCCTATTTTATTTTGTATCAAAGGATGGCTCTTCTCTTTGGGATCCTGATCACATAAATCTGTCATTTTATAGCCATGTTCTTATACTTCATATTTTAAAATTCTGTTTAAAAGTTCTCATTGTACTTATCTTCACTCTGTCCCCCGAGACAGAAAACAACCTGTGGCTTATCTCCCTCGTGATAGTGAATTCATGGCTAATGCAATCCAGCATAAATTTCATCTTGAAAAGTTCTGGACAGGTCATTGCCTAGTTCTAATATTTGCTGGATGAGAAAAATCTTTGCAGTTTCTGCAATACATTTTTCTTGGAGACATCTGTTCATACCCACAGCACCAGAAGGTAAGCTTGTAAAAGAGAAAGCACCCACATCTAGCAATGAGGATTTGAGTCCTAAACTCTGGAGGAGACACACAGCTTCTCTGAATCTCAGTCTCCTCAGCTAGTCCACAGATATTCTGTCTTCCTCATTGACCTCACTGAGATTACACTGGAAGAAAATGAAATAATACTGATTAAAATGCTTTGTAACTTCTGAAGTTTTTCATACATATATTACTCCAGTGCTTTGTATTATGTTTTTCTTTCCAAAATGCCAGTAAGCTATAGGCAGCTCTCAGTTTGGAGGGAAAAGAACAGTGAATGGCAGGTTAGTACATCCGGTTATAATTGCACATGTAGCAGGATGGTAGGCAAAGGATCCCACCTCTCCAGGTTCCAATCTTCTTATCCTTGAAAAAGAAAAGATTTTAGTCATATCAACTGACATTCTTAATAATTCTAAAATTACTCTATTTTGTTCAACTTGTTGGATAAAGCATTTTATTTTATATTGAGTTCCTTCTATATATTGAGTAGTAACCTAGAGTCCTTGAGGTACAGAGGCCGTTTCTTCAAGGCGTTTATGGGAAACCTAGCATATTCTACAAGCCCTACTTCCATTGCTGAAATGAAGGCCAGGCCAGCTCTCTGTACTCAGGAGCTCAACATAGGGTGATGCCAAGTAGACCAAATGCAACGCTAGGTTGTGATAATTTATTCTACAGAGGAAGAGCAGAAACAAGGGGTAACCTGCCCAGGGCAGGACTGGGGTGGGACTGTCCAAGGAAGGGTTTCTGGAAAACCTGTTAAAAATGCTATGTGTATTTCGGAGCACATTTGTATCATCCTGTGTGTGTTTTCCTTTGATCCTCTTCCTTTCTTTCCCTTGTAGCCAATGTGTGGAACATATTACTCCCAAGTGGTGGCACAGGCTGGACATAGTAATGGGTTAAAGACATCTGTAGATAAATTCCCAAGGGATGCCAGTCTAGACAAATCCTTATTACATTGTTTAGCGGACACCTATTGCTTGGAGGGCTAGCTGATTCTGCTCTGATTCTTGCCTCAGTACATTTTAGGAGATCTTTGAAAAATCGAAAGATGAAAAATGGATTTTTCCTCCCTCAGTATGATGTAGCCACTGGTGGGGGAGGGTTGCTCTTCTCTACCAGAATAGGGCACTTCTGAATTACACGATGAAGTGGGCACTGGTTTCACGAGAGCAATGACACAGATGAATCAGCAGCCGCAGGAACAAGTCACAGACGGAAAGAAGACAAGGGGGGGCCCTCGGCTGCAAAGTTACGAGCATACTTTAGGGGTGAAGAATGCGGGGTGAGTAAAAACCAAGGCTGTGGAAGTCAGGTGCAATTGTATATCTTCCACGACTCACATCAGATGAGCCGCGAGACCGAAGTCCACCTGCATGTTGGATCCAAAATGGTTACGGCGTGTCCTTGCAATTCTTATGAAATATTTAACTGAAGGTGATAACAGCAGTAAATCAAAGCAAATATTCTGTTTTCCTTATAGGTATTAATCAACCTAATCAAATCCTAGATAATGAAACAAAAATTACATCATCCTGTGACTGGCAGAGATCTCACTTAGAACTGTGAAATTAATTACCTTAAAAATTGAGACTTTCAGGGTCACTAGTTAACATATGAAACCCATTTACAAGCATCCTTATAACCTGGGACATGAGAAACCACAAAAATCTGAAATAAATATTCAGCCAGCAAAGATAATCCATAACTGTACAGCACAAAGAAAAGCTCTACTATGTTCCTGTGTTTCCTCCTTCACACATGGTTTAAATGTTCACTCCCCATGTTCACTTGATGTAGAGCCTGTTATTGTTATGAGAGAAACCTATAATATGCCGACCCTACAGAAAGCACTAAGCTCAGTTACAAACACTGTCTTATATACACATAAAACCCAGGGCTCTTATGGATATCTGTGTAATGAGAGCAAACTGGGTAGAATCTAGCAGCTGAAAGACTATTCAGCTCAAAATTCTTCACATCTATTTCAGTCTTATAAAAGAGCTTACTACTCCATAAAGAATGGTTTTCTTTTAAGTACTTGGCTTTGGTGGTGTTTCCTGGCAATACATATACACCTGGGAGGCAGGCAGTTTGACAGAGAGATGCTGGATGTTATATAAACAAATACATCAGCAGAAGTCATCACAGCCCTCTTTAAAAGAAGTCTCTGGCCACTGGAAACCAACGTTTTCTTTTGTTTTTGTTCTACAATGCATTTACTTTAATAATCTTCTGATAGACTACCAATTCATAGAGTGACATACAGCAATTCTAGAATTAAAAGCATATAAAAAAAGCAGAAACGGCAGTGGAATAATTGGCTCCAATTTCCAAGGCAGTTGCTCCTGTGTTAGAGCTCCTGAGCCCAGCTGCTGCCGGCACCATCACAGAATCCCTCCCTGCCTGTGGAGCTTTCATATTTGGTCAGCTGGAGTGTTCCTTGAAACCTCCTAAACCTCCGCCACAGCTGCCTGCTCCTCCCTCATGCCAGCCAGATTGCTTCTGCTACCACTCCTTCAGCACCAGGCGTGGCTGGTGCAAGCACAGCACCTAACCCGAGGGCATCTTTTCACAGTTTGCTGAGAACTCCCCTCTCCTTGCACAAAGGAGATGATTTGAGCTCCCCTATCAAGACTGATAGACAGGGAAAGAAGACTCTAGCAGCTTGGATGAGGGGATTAACCACTGCTACAACTCTGCAAAAGAATGATCTTATCAAAATCACTGATTTCAGAGATATATTAATTTCACACCATAAATGGGCAAAGGGGCGAAAAGCAACCAAAGTGAAAAAAGAATCATTTAACAATCATTTTCTAAATAGCAACTTCCACTGTTTTCACTTAAACTTTACATTTTATTCCAGAAAATAACTACCTCTTGAAATAGTAGGATTTTAGTTAGCTGAAATAGAAAACCAAAATAATTAAATCAAGAATATAGATTTTTAAAAACTTATTCTTAGCATTACTTTGATGCAAAACTAGTAAAATTCTGTAAGAACATTAATTGCTACCAAGGAGTTAAATACTTTCCTTTTAAAATATCTTGAGAGTCAGTAAGTGTATAGATACATAATAATGCTCTTCTAAATGCTAGAAACAAATTATTACAGAAATCAAAAATGGGTAGTATATATATATCTTAACACAAGGTCAGAGCTTTTGATTCTTAGAAATATTAAAAATATATTGTGGGAAACATAAATGAGTATTTTAGGGGATAATCCTGAGACTTTTTTTTTTCTTTCAGTGTTAGGGTTATAAAAAAAAGTAAAGAGAAAGCCACTTGTGACTTTGCTGTAGGCTATTAAGGTACCATAAAAACATGATTAAAATGATAAAAAGGCAAGAAAAACAAACACAAAATATAAAATATTATTTTGGGAAGTGCTCATAAGCATGGTGAGGGGAACCTGGCACAAAAATAGCTGCTCTTTAGGGAGGGAGGAGCAGCTATATTTTGAACAAGATTATACTCTCTCATAAACCAATATTATTTCAGTGCAATCAAGTGTATCGCTAATGTGCAAAACCCAACTTTATGAGATGCAGCAAAGCGGGAGGAAGGTTGTCTTGCAATGATTACCCTGAAAGTCTAATCAAAGACATTCTCTCACATTATCAAACACAGATGTGCAAGCCAGGAGATGGCTTCTTATTGAAAAAGATTGGCAATAAGATTGAGTACCTTGAATTGAGTTCATCTCTTCATTCTACCAATCCTTTATATACCTGGGAGGCTCTTCAAAGTCTAAACACTCAGAGTAATGTTCAACACATGTTTGCCTGTGATGTGCTTTTAACTTAAATCCAAATCTGCATAAGCCAATTCAGATTTAACAGTGGTATACAAAGACTACTGATCTAACCAAAAAAGCATTCATGGCTTGGGATGCAGCTGAAGGGAAGCCAGTCGAATACCACAAGCCAGAAGTCTTGTGCCAGACAAAGCCTATGGGTGCCTGGTGCTCTCCCAGGCTCATCTTGGTGTGTGTTTATTGTGTGTTTACACGTCCAGGAAAATAACTCAAACAAGTCTGCACTACATCAGTGGTATAGTCAAATACAATGTCCTGGAGCACAATATCACTTTTCCTTCTTCTCTTTCCTTTCCAATAAAAAAAGAGACAAAGAAAAATATATATGTCCTTCCTTTTTGGTTAAAACATTTCCTTATTTTCTCATTGGAAAGATACCAGGTTCTGAGCACTATGTCCTCATTCCTTAAGCTTCAGTTTTTACTTCAAAGCTTCATTATATCTTCATTTCTTAACTGGGGAATGTTAATGGAAGATATTCTAAAATAAAAATGAATCACTAATACATATTTCTCTTATTTTTGGTTTTATATTTTTCTAAAAAAATTCTATGTTGTTGTTCATAGTTGGGTCATGCATAGAAGTGGATTTCACTTCACTCTGTATCTGCTGAAAAAATTACTGGTGTGCTAAGAAATGAGTTGGACATTATTTGCTATCTGACCAGGGCAGACCTATTTCAAGCCAGAAGAACTCAGAGAGGCAGCCCCTGTACAGACTGATGGGGACAGTGATGAGGAGGCTATTTCTGACACTCCCTTCCCATCTTTTCTGGACTCTCCCTGGAAAACTTAGCTGTATCACAAATGCTACATTTCACATTCCCAAGACAGACAGTGCCAAGCTAAAGAGATTATCAATTTCTTTCTTATTTCCTGCAGATCCTTTCCAGATATCCCTTTCTATCTTTTGGCCCCAAAGTACAGGCATCTTTATTAACGAAGGACAGAAGATGAGGATGTGCAGCAGAGGCCAGTTGTTCAGGAAATAGCTATCATTTGGTAAATGGCATAATAAACACATTATGATCTTTGATGCAGTGGGTAATGAGCCAGTATATAGACGATATCAATGCTAAGATTACATTCTACCTCCATCTGTATTTTTTTACCTGAATTTCCCTTTTCAATTAGTTTTCATTTTCTAGAATTCAACAAGTCACTTTGTAACAACATGTAAGAATTTTTATTATTACTATTGTCTTTTGATTTTCATCATTTTATATCTACTCCCTCTTAAAATGAGAATCTCCCTTATCTAACTGTTTTAGCCTATTAGTTAAATGATGATATTCAAAGGCAAGCTTCATGTTATAAAAACTAAAGAACATGCATGTCTCCTGAAAGAAACATTATGCTGCAGAATTTCAATTCAAAATCCATTCTTTCCATTATTTTCAGAATGCAGGGGGTAACCATTTCAAAGAGGAAGATGTCATTATTCTTTCTGTCTGTATATTGTTTCCTTTGTCACCTGTGGTGTCCTTTTCATGATGGGCTGGGGCAATGTTCAGTGGGTTTCTTTCCAACCCACCTCTTTTTGATTTCCTGCCCATTCTGGTTTTGGATATTTTAGCCTTAATCTTTCCCACAAGCCTTGGAAAACATCTTATAGGTTGAGAGTTTCATCTCTTCTGTGACTGTACAACTTTGGTGGTAGAGAAGAGTGAATTATGTATGTATCTGGAGGACCTGGAAAATAAGAGGACAAGAATGGCCAAACCATTTCTAATTGCTATTCAGCAAGAAAAGAATACCTGATGCTCAGGTGATGAAACACATAGCTTACACTTCCCTTCAAGGATGCATTGCCAGTCAGCTACAGAGAATGTAGATGTGGGTGGCAGCCTCCAGCTCTGAGCCTTTGGAATCTGCTCCAGCTTTGGCCTCATGGCCACACTCATCTGAAATAGTTCCAATCAGTAACTAAGCACAGTGGCTATATCGCGGCCTGGTTTCTTCTGCCCAGTGTGGGTCTCCTAACTGGCAGTCTTGGTCCTGGAGCTCCTGTTGAGTGGGCCAAGCTTCTGGAGAGCTGCCCCATAAGAGCAGACTTTTCTTGCCCAATTCTGTTTCCTCGCTTTTTCATCTCTCCCAGGTGTTACTCGCTCAGTAATCCTCTTGGACTCCTACTTTGCTCCACAGCTTTCTGGAGGACCTAATGGACAATCTTGGGTTTACGGGTTCCCACCATGTACATCTAGAAGGCACCTTTCTCTTAAAAAGCTTACTTATTCTAAATCACCAGGCAACAAGGTAGAAACAAATATTATTTTATATACGAAGATAGGCTCAAATAACTCCAATGTTAGTGTGTTTACTAGGACCTCAAAAAGAATGGAAAACTTGCCATTTGTTTCCCAGATTATTCTGGATTTGACAAATTTGACATGTTAAGCTTGCTACTGTCACGCTATTTGTATAAAGGACTATAAGTGAAATACCCTTCGGGTTATTCCTGGTCTACCTTCCCTCTGCCATTCTGGTGGTCTTTCTTGACTCTTGTCCTCTCTGAATTATACTGTGGCTTCTTACGGCAGATTTTTTGGAATCTGTATATCCAAGTCTAACAAATAGGATAAACTGTTACATTCTAACTGTTCTTACAGAGCTAGGCTCAACCACATTTACTTAAAAATAAAGTACAGATTATCCTTAATTCAGGCACATACCTAACTTTAGGCAGTTATTTTACTCAGTGTGTGTGTGTGTGTGTGTGTGTGTGTTTGAACTACTGTTTTTAATAGTTTACTGTTAATCTTGAGTTGCCTTTTGAGAAGAAATACCTACTGGGTGATCAAGTTAATAAAACTTCTTATCGAAAGGCGACCACATGAAGGATAGTCCTTGGGCTCATAGCAGAACTAACAGAACTTGCTCTGCATCATCGGAGACATCAGGCAGAAAACTCAAATGCCTCAGAAGATAAGAAAGTACCCTAGCACGGAAAGCACAAGTTCTTTTGAAATCTTTTCTTGTCCCACGTTCGAGGGAGGTACAAGCACAGACACTGTTTCCTTTCCTTTTCTTTGCAACAAGTACTGGCTAATCACAATGCAAAATGACACCTGGCATCAGCCTTAGCTTCAGGGAGAGGGTGGGGCAAGGCTGACAGAAAAGCAAGTGAGAGCATGAGACTGGCTGGGTGGAGCAGGCCATGAAGCCAGGTAACTGCACATGTTAGGTTTGGAATATAACTTTTTCATTTTAAAAAAGAATGCTTTCATCAAAATCATACCTGCATAGAATTAAAAGTTACAGTGTTCTAAAGGCAGGATCTTCCACCCCACCCTGAGGGCTGCTCCCTGAGGCAGTTGAGTTGCAATCTTTAGCTGATACCCATAATTCTAGAAAATGAATTTGCAATGCCATTTTGTAATGAACTTTCGTCATTAGCGTCCTCCTACCATGGTGGAACAGGATTCAGCTCCCTGAAATTTCCTGCTCTCTTATGTTCTCCCATACTTCTGCCACAATTTTTCTTAAATTAATATTGAATTTAAGGCTTATGTTGTAAACTAGAAAACACTTCTCAGTACTGAGCCAAGTAATATAATTAATGGTCATTTAAAAAATTTGTTCTTTTTACATCCTGGAATTGAGAATTGCCTCTTTAAAGTTTGCAGTTTTTTAAAAATGTGACTAACTCTTCTGATGACAATACTGCCATTGCATCCAAGTTTCCCTGGAGCTGTCTCTCCGACAGCCTTGTGCCTCAGCTTCACTGTGCCTGCTCCACAGGAGGCTTCTTTCTGAGCCTACATGCTCAGCTGTCAGGCTTCCTGGGCCTGGAGTCCTCAAACTTCCGCTGGGTCTCTCCCCAACTGGACTTCTGCTTCCTCGTCCTGCCATCTTCCGCTCTTCATCTGTACATTTGCTGCCCTTTATCTGGTAGTGCTTATACCCAAGTAATCCTAACAAGAACCCAGGAGACTCTCTTTTATTTCTTGTGTCTGATATTGTTTTTAGCCAACCCTTGCGTTTGATTGGTATTTGGCCAAATTACATATTCTAAGGTGGACACAGAGTTGTGAAGGTTTTTCACCACTGGCTCTGGTTTCCAGTGTTGCTGTTGAGAAAGCCAGTGCCATACTTTTTCCTGATTCCTTTCACACAAAATTTTAGGAGTCTCTCTCTTATTCTTGGTGGTCTGGGGTGTTGTATGAGGATATCTCAATTGTGCTGTGCACTCTCTTTCTTTTCCTCCTTTCTTTCTGTTCTGTCTTTTTGAAACCCCTCACCCATCTTGGTATGAGCTGCTAATATGTTCCCATCTACTATTTTCCACTTTTGTCCTTTTGCTCCACTTTCTAGAAGTGTTCCTCAGTCTTATTTTGCAATGCTTCTATTACAGTTTCTTCATAATATATGATTATTCTTCTATTAGAGCTTCTAGTTCTTGTTTCACAGATAAAATCCCTTTCTGTTCATATCATTATTACTTGATGACTTCTTTGACCTTATACATCCTTTTTCTTATGTTTTTTATTTTAGTCTTTTTCATGTGCCAGGATGAATATCTGGTTGCCTATGGCCATTCTTTCACATGTAAATGTGTGCCACTGAAAAGGTAATTAGATTTCCAATACACATGGATGGACCTTGATTAATGAGCTTCACAGTAGCATAATTGGATGGTGAGATGGTTCTATTGTTGGACCATCTTCCACTATTAGTATCTGTAGCTCTTTCCATTATTGTTCAGTTTTCACAGCGTACAATTTCACCTCTAAAGGGAATATACTTTCACTAGGGAGCCCAGATTTTTACTGATTCCTAGGTTCAGTCCTCTTCAGTTTCTTCTGTGCTTTGTTTCTCTGAACCTGAAGCTTTTCTACTTCAAGTTCTCCAAGTTGCTGAGGAGAGAGAGGGTAACATTTGGTAGCACAGAGTTCTAGCTTCTTTCAGAAGCACTCAACTGATGGACTTTAGGACACCTTACCACCAAACAGCACATGCTGGTAGTTGAAAATACAGCTGAAGCAGAACTCTCTCTGAGCCTCATGTGCCCTCTTCCCCTGAAACAAGCCATTTTAAAAAATCTTTGGCTTTCCTCTGAAATAGGGCATAAGACTCTCATTTAAAAGGTGCCTATACTGTCCCCAAAGGAAAGAATGCCTTTATCTCAACAGGTGCAGGGACACAGAGGAAAATCAGAAGAGAGAGGCCTTGCTAGACCCCGTGGGTTTGTAACCACTGATTTATATGCCCTGCGCCAGCCACACTGCCCATGACTACACACTCGCTTCATCGAACTCAGCATACAGACACATAGCACTCCTGTTTCTTTGCGTCATTACTTCCAGTGGCTCCTATGCCATGTATAACTTTGGTTAAATGCGCATACTTTGCTCTTATAAATTTGCCCTATTACAGGGGTCTCAACCATGATCCTTGATGGGTAAGAAAAGGCAGTGGGAGGGCACCGTGCTGGTCCGTCATTGCTCTCCCCCAGCACCGTGCCACACGCCTCTCGTCCTGTCACAGTGCCAGTCATTCATGCTCAGTTGCTATCCATCTGTATATCTCATTCACTCCATGTCAATGTACCCTTTTTATTTGTATTTTTTTTTAATTCCGCAGCTTTTACTCTCTGTGTTCACCTTGGTTTTATAACACAAACCAACTAAAACATTTCTCACCTCCAAAGCTCAGATTTCTCACCATCTCCCATGTTAAAAAAAATACAGGGCCAGCAGCAACACCATTAAAAGATCAAACACGACGGATCTGCTAGAAGCTCGAATGTCTTAAGTGTTCTTTCCCTAACCTCCTAACATTTTTCAGCTGCCTCAAAGAAAACAGCCTCCTTGCTATGGCTGAGCTCTTTCTCCCATTTAAAAGAGAAGAAAGAAAGTTCATGGCTGGCAACTTCAATTTCCGTTTTCTTCCATGTACATAGTATATTAAAACATCCTGTATTATATAGGGCCAAAGCAGGTGTGAGGAGGAGGGTCAGGCCTGGGGCTGGGGGTGGAGACGAACTCTTCTGAGGGAAAGAGAAGATATTGGGGTGGTAGGGGAAGGCAGGGGGCAGAGGGACCAAAAGCAAACATACGTCAAGAGACAGACACAGGCGTGCTGTTCTTCACAGCTGTGAACCAGGCCGGAGTGGCTAGAGGGTGCTTTTATAAGGAATGTGTCAGATGCCTTGTAGTTACCACTTAATTTTACAGATGGCCAGAGAAAGTGCTTATATTACTTGCCTGGAGTTACCACCAAAGGCTGATTAATACAAGATGTCCCAACACAGGACCTCTGTGTAAGGCAGAAGAAACAATTGAGGAAGTACAAGTGTCCTTGCAGGATCCAAAGTTACAGGTTGAAGTAACAATCGGAAACCACCTCTGAAAGCAAATTGGTTGAGATAAATCATGTCAAGACCATGAAAGGAAGGAATCTAAACAGCTCTCTGACTCCACTCTAAGGCTGGCTTTCTGAGAGTCACACCATCTTTATCCCCTTCATGCTTAAACGCATGATATTGGCTATCAGCAGAAAGCGGGGGAAGGTGCCGAAGATAAGGCCAAGCATGAAGCTGATTCATTGGGAGCAATTAGGAGATATTTGACAGGACAGCTTTTCTCTGGGGTGGGGGAGGAGAACTCCATCCATTTGGTCTTTTGGCATTGCTTTCACTAGACACTGAAGTAATAAAGAGAACTGAAATGACCTTAGTGGTAATGAGGATATTTATTATAAACAGACTTGAGACACAAGATTTAGCAATGAGGAAAAGGCTGATAGAAATGAATTTGGGGAGTTTTCTTCCTAATGAAAAGCCAGATAAAGGAAAAGTGGTTTAGTCATTCTGTGTTGCCAAATTGGTAAAAGCTGTTGAGCACAAAGTAATAATAAAGATATCGCCTGGGTAACAGACAAAAGAGATTCCAGAAAAGATTGTAGAAAGCAATTTTCTGTGAAATGAATCCTGTTCTCTCACTGACTTACATTATGAAATCAAAGATGCATGGTGATGAGGAAAAAAAATATCGGTACCTCGATGGAATAAGACCCCAAGAACATAGTAGCTCAGGTGAAATAATGTATTTCAGGGTTTTAAAAAAATAGTTCTAAAATTAAATAGTAAGGTACTCATAGTAAAACCGTGCTATAATAAAAAGAAATCACAAAATAAAGTACTGACAATCAAATCGGAAATCCACTGGTGATGTAGCTGTAAATGTTGCTTTGCTTCAGATTGTTTCCATTTGGGGGTCTCTCAGCCTCCAAAGTCTTAGCAATTTGTCTGAGCTTTTCACCAGCTTTATGGCACCTGAAGAGTTTAACTTTATATCCAAGGTGATTTTAAAACAAAGGAGAGAGGGCTCTACTTCATTCCAGCTTTCAAAGGTTTCATGTTGGCCTGATTGGTCTTTGAAATGTTTTAAAGATGTTAACTTCTTCGAAGATGTGCCATTCTAGTAAACACATTGGATGGATGCATTTTCTGTCTCTATTATCTGCATATAGGCTCTTATAGCTGCAGAAAACATGAATTTTACAGTTGGGATATTAATTTGTTTGGTTCCTTTATGCCTCCCTAACACCTAGAAGAGTGCTCTGCACATCAGAGACAATCAGTAAAAATTAATCGAATATATTAAGAGGTGAACTTTTCAGTCCTCCATCCCACCTATTCCCTCCTTTCTTTATTCACATACAAAAAACATTTTCATGATGCTGTTCTAGGAGCTGGAGGTAGAACACTCAGTGAATGAAATGGACACAGTCCCTTGCTCAGATGGAACAAAGAATATTGTTTTAAATTACACAAATAATCATACAACACAATTATAATAAGTGTCACAAGAGTGAAGTACAGGGAGCTTGAAGAGTGTTCAGCAGGGAGACTTACTATAGTTTTCTGGTGTTTGCCTGAAACCTCCAACAGTGCAACTACCTGTTTAGAGTAAAATGAAGATCCATTTCAGGGCACAGGTAGCTGTTTCAAAATTCATCTCTACATGTAGTACAGACACATTTCCCTAGTTATTACCTATTAATTGCTCTCCTTCTGCTCCCCTCTCACTCTTCTCCCAAGAAACAGTCAGACCTTTGCATACCTGAACGCAGTTACTAGACCACACTATTTCTCCCGTCCTCAGGTCAAATGGTTTCAGTCTCTTCAATTATGCCTCTTATGGAAGTGGTTGGAGCTGTATTGAAACTGTAAGGTCAGTGACCTTACAGTGCACATGATGGAGCAGCGTGATTAGCACAGCAAGTCTGATTCTCTTTTCCCTCTGGACAAGATACTACATGATTATGAACTTGGTATATGCTCAGTCTTGGCAGACAGGCCCCACCACCGACTAAAATTTAACCTCATACTTAACCAAACTCACCCCTCTCAAGCTTTAAATGCATGTGAACTATTTGAGGAAATAGTGAAAAACAGCTATCAAATTCTAATTCTAGGAGTCTAAGGCAGCCTGTGAGGTCTTGTGTGACTAGTTCTTGATGCTCTCAGTTGCTGGGCCATGGACCACATACTTAGCAGCAAAGAACTAAACTTTGAAGGCCCAACCATCTAGGCTTCCGCTTGAATTGCATCAAGATTTTTTTTTTTGTTAATCTATTTAATTGTACTAAAAGTCTCTATTTTAGAATTAATTTGGAGTGCCACATTTTTAAAATCTGGATTCAAAAATTCTGCATCTGAGCTAGACTACTTACTGTGTTGGTGTATTTACTACCACAAAGATCTTGTTGCCTTCAGTGGTAACAGATTGATTCGTGGCTTAAGGTACCTCTTAGACAAAGAGCTGAAATTCAAACTAAACAGGTCCCCTATAAATTCATTATCATGTTAAAAAAATGCTTCCAATTAGATTATTTCAGTGCATCAACTTAAAACAAATCAGCATCCAATAAAATTCAAGTTAATTTCATAAATTTTACATGTTGGTAGAAGTTAACACTGTCCAGAATAGTATACACTTCATTGGACTATTAGTTAAATTTTTAACCCCCCTCCCCAACCTCTGGGATCTTTCCAGGCTTATTTTGCTAGGAACACCTGTTCAATTTGTTACAGCTGCTTCCTTGGGCAATAACCAAAATAAAGGAGAAGTCTAATGCTGGTTCAGCTGCAGAGCTTCGCCCTTTGTCCTTAGGGACACAAAGCTATCTGGAAACACACTACAATTCAACAAGGATCAGTTACTTAGAAGCTAAGGCTGTGGAATTCTATTCCCACTTGAGTCAAGTTTTCTCATGCTGCTTCCTTATCAGAGATAAATTCCATGGCAAAAATTATATTATACAACTTTTCATGATTCTTGGGAATTAAGAAAGAGTAATTACTATGAATTGATGGGTTACATGATAATACTAAGACACAAAATTATGGAACGATTATCCAGAGTAGGTTGCCTAATCCCAGTAAAAGTCAAAGCTAGTTAAATGATGACATGAGAAGCACTGAGGAATTACATTATATATCACTGCTATGGCCAGAACTATATGTGATGTAAATAAATTTATGTTTTCCCATGGTAATATTTTTCATGTAACTGGAGTTTAATAATTTTATTGGAAACGAAAATAATATTCAAGAATGAGAACAGATGAAAAAGTGGAAACTGACCCAAAAAATGACCTAAAATATCTATAAGTACATATTGGGAGGAAATTTTGGATTTAAGACCATGACATTAATTCTGCAACAGTCTTCTTTATAGCTGTTTGGGTGGATGGTGTAATGTGAAGGGGGAACACTACAATCTCTCCTCATCATGTATAACATGCCAAAAACTCCTTCACAAAGCCTTTTGTGATTTAGAAAAACTAGAACACTCATTTGAGAATTATATTCCAGACACAGAAATGAGAATATCATAAAATGACTATGGTTGACATAGACGCTGATTAATCTCATTTATATAAAGTTTTTATTATGTATTACTTAAACACTAACACGGAAAGTAATGTATTTAACTTGAAAGTCGTAGCTGGGCATTTTTAAGTGATATGATAAAATCTAGATGAGTAAATATTTAATATGGAAACCCAAGCCCCTCTGCATAGTACTGAGTCTCATCAGAGAAACTGCTTTCTATCTGCAACTACCAAAATATCACAGAACACAGGGCAGGCCAACTTTGGCATCCCAACTTTGACAAAGCTTTACCTAATGATTCACCCTCGATGTAAACATTAAGTGCTCCCCGGGCTGGAGGTACAGCTCAGTGGGCTAAGTGCTTGCCGCTGAGCACTAGGGCCCTGAGTTCGATCCCCGGTCCCGGAAAAAAAAAAAAAAAAAAAAAAGGGGACCCATCGGATGGTTCCTTCTTGGGGGCTGGGGATATAGCTCAGTGGAATAAGCGCTTGCCTAGCAAGCGCAGGGTCCTGAGTTTGATCCCCAGTACCGCAAAAAAAAATAAATAAATAAAAATCAAATACATACTGTGTTACAATACACATGCAATAATATGGCTTAAAATAAAGTATAATAAAAAAAAAAGTGCTCCCCAAAGAAATTTTTAAATACATATGCTTTGTAATAGCTAAAAATATTTAATTTGAATCAAGCAAATATATAGGGAAATATGTTCCAAATACACCTACACTCACTCAGGAACTTAAGCTACATAAAAAACACACAAAAGATGCGGTATATCAACACTGGGAATCATATTTTGGGTCAAAGATTATTATTGGCATTGCTTCAGTAAGCCTCAAGTCAGAAAGACACTGTCAAACAGTTTGTCTTCATCAATTTGCAGAAAGGTATGACTTTGTAGTGTGACGTATGTATTTGGTTGGATTTCTTTAACATTTGGAATCATCTGTGTGGCTATCCAATAGAAAACTGTTGTCTAGCCACAACTGCAACAGTCACAAAGAGGCCAAAACAAGAGTTGTTAAACCACAATATTGGTTAGATTAGAAAAGGTTGGGTTACATTCATAAAATTATTTTAAAGTAGATAGTAAAGTAAAAAATGTTCCATTAAAGAAAGTCTAAACTTAAGTATTTCTTAAGCTAGGAGAACACAGCTAAAGAGCAATCTCAACTTAGCCCTAATTTTGCATGTAAACCTGATCTTTGTTTTCACAAATGGTCATTTCACTGCATCCAACTTAAAGACTTGGTGTCTTCATACATGTATTTTTATCATCTAACTAATTATTGTCCATTGTAATGTAATTACCCATTTATCATTTACCTTTTCCCCAGAAAAGAAGCTCTTCAACAGCAAGGACAATGGCTCATGAATATTTTCCAGGAAAAATTTCCAAGAAATAACAGGCATCTAGCAAATGTTTGGTGAATGGATAAATGAATGCTTTCCAATTTCATCGGGCAGTGGAAGTCAGCAACTGCACTCAACCATCTCTTGCATGAGAGCTAAAAGTGGCAAATGCAGGAGGTTATCAGGCAGGAATTGGGAAGAAATAAAGAGAAGGAAAGAAGTAATTAAAGCTAAGTGGCCTAAACACTTTTGGGAAATAAGAGGTTGGGTCCAATGTAAAAATTAGAAACGGGGCTTTCCTTTTGAGCACAGGTTTTCTAGAGTATCTAAGAAAAAGCTCAAGAAATAACTGTACTTTGACTTGTAGATATAAAGCAAACATGATCAAATAATCTGACAATCACATTCCAGATTTCACATATATACTCACCCCTACAAAACTGTCTGACATTACTTTTGCTGCCTCCTAAGGGATATTAAGTAAAGGGAAGGACAAAGAGCTCATTCTTAGAGGTAGGATGGGATTGGGGGTTCAGAGTTGTTATATATTCTAATAGTGAAATCTCCACTGACCATATTTCACAGAACACTAGAAATACAATGCTTGAAAGGATGATGATAAACTGGTTACAGAGCTGATACCCCTAAGCCTCAGAAGACAGGTTAACTCTTAATGTGCTCATGGAAAAGCCATATTGGAATACACACCACCTACCTCTTGTTGCTAGAGTTCTTCCTCTGCAGTTCACTGCCCTCAGGGGACACACAAATCTCCACGATTCCTATGGTGTATAGGATTTAGACTCTCTTACATGCTCAACACATGCCAGTGAAGAGACTACTGACATGCTTGAAAATGCTACATGCAACATAATCAATCCCTATGAACAGGAACTTTCTTTTGTGTGTGGGGGGACTTCTAGAGTGCATAATGGTAAGCTCTACAGATAAACAACAGCCAGTGGATACGGCTGCTTATTCCTAAAACTTTCCAGCGTGTCCCAAAAAGTGAGATGGGAAACTATTTGGAATTGACTTTCCTAGTGGCATGGCTATTAATGCTTATATTGAAATTGGATGAAAGTTATACATATTGTAAATTCTCTGGGAGGGTCATCTGATACTGTAGGTGCTTTGGGAGGGAGGGAGGAGGGGAAAGTGGAAAGGAAGGAAGGAAGGAAAGGAAGAAGGAAGGAAAGAAGCAAAGAAAGAAAACTGAAGAAGAAGAGGAAGGAAGGGCAAGCATAAAACAGAGACTTGCTCCTCCTCTGAAATTTCAGTTATCTTGCTTTTAAGCAAATCATAAAATAAATATTTCATCTGTAACTTCAAGATAGAATTGCTTCCTTTTTGATCACAGAGAAGTGAATAAAACCCACATTTGGGGGAGGAACGTGTCAATTGTGCTATATCACCAAGTATGCACATCTGCCTGAGGAAAAGACACACGAGGAAAACATTACTTGGTCTGGTTTGTTCTCACGCTGCAGCCTTCACTCTCGTGTGATCTATGGGTCAACATTTTGCAGTATGGAAAATGAATTCAGCTAATGATAAGCAAATTTTCACACACTGGAATACCTATTTCCCATAGAACATGTAAAACTCACCAGAGGAAGCTCAACATGCTTTTTGGGAGGGGGAGATGGGAAGGTCATAGTGGGAGAAAAATTATAAGACTTCAAAAGGCAGAGGTATATTCTAACTAGGAAGCTCCTCTCTATCCTGGGTCGCAGTACTCCTACATCTCGGTTATGACAACAAACACATACAAATATCTTTTGAGGTTACACTGTTACTTTTGGTTGCAATTAGTGTCAGGAAAATCAATGGCTTTTTCACAACAAGCACTTGTTTCCTTCCTTTGCATAATTCTTTCACCTCAAGCTGAACCTCCTTGCACATTCAGATAATGACCATGGCTAATATTTTGGGAGGGGTGATTCAAATAGGATTATTATTAATTTTAAAGAAAATAAAAATCTGTAGAGTAGCTTAAAAAGTTCTTCTCTCAGCTGCTGAGTTCATAGTTAAAAATACATGCGAGCATGAGCGCACATCTGTACACATACACACACACACACACACACACACACACACACAGAGTTATGAGCTGAAGATATGTCAACACCCCTTAGAGGTTACAGGTTGGTTCACCGGTTGAAGAAGAATGTGCTGAGTTGAAACTGATCTTTATATAGGTAAATACATATTTCCACAAGAGACCATTCAATCATCCTCCGATTGCTGGTGCTAAGGGGTTAGGGGAAAGAGGTCTACATTTTCCAGAAGAAAAAGAATTCCTAATAAAGACCATCTGTCACTTGGCCTTCCATGCTATCAATTAGGAATACTTAAAAGACATTCCCTCTTACAACCACGTATCTGCAACTTTCAGGAAAAGGCTACAATTTCAGCAACAAATAAACCTTTGATGAACTTCCAACGTGGCAGAGTAACAAAGAAAAGAAGCCCAGCACTGTCTCATAGGGAGTCAGAAAGCCACTTGCCCCCCCCCCCACTTTCCCTTCTGTCAGTACCTCGGGTACAGTGACAGAGGACAGGGAAAGGCACTGGAGTGTGGTCTTCTTATTCTACTTCAGAGTGGGTGAAAAAATATTCCAAGACTAGAGCTGTCAGACATGTGGGCTGCAGATTCAGAAAGCTATGTGGAGCTGGGGATGTAGCTCAGGGGCATGAGTGTCTGCCTGGCAAGCACAAGGTCCTGAGCTCAACTCCCCATACCACAAACCAACCAACCTGAAAGTTATATGACAAACAAACAAGGAGTTTCTCTGGTGGGGCTGGCTGTGGTCTGGCTACGACACCAGGAGAAGTCCCAGAGCCACTGGGATTCCCATTTAAAAATCTGTGGTCTACAAGGTGGGTCTTGTATGCTATTTTTAACTTTTATGAGGCACATATAGTAAAAGGGAACAACTGAAATTAACCTTAATAGTATTTTTTATTTAACTCAATATATCTAAAATATTCTAATTTCTACAATAAATTCAGAAACATGGTTCTATTTTATTCTCTTTTTTCACAATGACCTCTTGAAATCAAGTGTGTGTTTTGTACTGGAACCTTTCCCGATACAGGCTGTCACGTTTCAAGAGGTCAGAAGCCAGGTGCAGTGACTGGGCACCATACTGGACCGTCTCCCCTGTGGCTTTCCCCTTCCCTCTCACCACCCCTTGGTCTCAGTCCCTCTTCTGCTTTATCAGGGGCAATGCACATACTTTTGTAACCATCCTCTACTGAGTGAAAGGTTTTTGTTTTACTAAGTAAATCGAAACCATATTTGTGAGCTCATTGTTATTCATTTCTATTAGCCTAATTACTACTCAGTACCTGGAATCCTGTAAGTAAAATAAAATAGAAAACCTGTTCTGCTATATAATAGCTAAGAAACACATCATGTACTTTCTCTAAGCCTCTGTTTCCTCACACATAAAACGTGGGTACTAATATTTGCCCACTGTACGTTTGTAGGAAGGACTCGAGGGGGAAATATCATGACTTAACCCTGAATCAGGCACAATGGGAACCTTCGGGCGCCACCACTGCATGCACGGTGCAGGAGGCTGAGGGAGGCGCTTGGGGTTCTCCCCACTGTCCTGGGTGGGCGGAACCCGGAGCAGGAGAACAGCAGTTCCAAGCTCCCCGCGGGTCCCAGGGGATCTTACAGCCACTGCTTAGAGCAGGGCATGGCACAGCAAGCGAGCAGAAGAGAATGGGGCGGGTACAGAGACTCTGTATTTTCTCCTCTTTTTCTAACTTCTTCTTTTGTCTCCTTTTGTCCCTCTCCAGTGTTCCTCTTTTCCCTTTCTCCTCTCCCACTCCTTCACTTTTCTTCCTTTATTCTCTTCCCTACTTACTCTTTTCTCCCATGCAAAGGGCTTGGGGAACGCTTCGTAACACAGGCTATGAGTATCGGTTGCTGCAGTGCAGAGCTCAGGTGAGGAGTTCATGACAACGCACACAGTCCTGTGAGCTCGTTCTGTGTGGGAGGACATCGAGACAGGGGCAAAGGCTGGAGACGGAGAGCTGCCTAGAGAAGGCACTGTCTCCACTATCACAGTGATATCAACAGTTTTCTGTGAAGAGGGTGCATGGGAAGACGGCAGCCTCCACCCTGGCCCAAGTGAGGCTTGGGAGAGCTTCTGGCCGAGGTGTTGGGGAGAAAGTCTACAGCCTCCTCTCATCTGTCAACTGCAGACTGTGTGTATGCACGAATATATGTGCATGTGTGCTTATATGACATGAATGTGTGACGTATGCATGTATGTTCATGCATATGTACATGCACGTCTGTGCACGTGCATGCATGTCTGCAAGCATGTGCATACATCTGTACATGTGTGTGTAAGAATAGGGGTGGAGCCGGCTACCTTCCTTGCCAACACTAAAACAGTATCAGCAATTTTTGGCTTACCCCTCCACATCGTTCTCTCTCCTCTTTCTCTTCAAGAGTAGGAGAAGAAAAGAAATAATAGTCAAGCATCACTCAAGCGAAATCACTGGTTTTAGTCTAGATTTGTCACGAATGCTCTGGATGAAACTATGTCCATGATAGAAAAAATAAAGGACACAAAGTTTAGAAAATCAGCATCCGATTCTCCTCTTCTTTCCTCTTCTTTCTCTAACTGGTTCTGCTCTAGGCTGCCTCAGGAATAAAGCTAACGCATTTAGAAATACCAGTTGTGAGAACTGTACCACCTCTGGCACCACTTCCCTGTGAGTCACAGGGGCTTACTTTAAAACAAAACTCCTGACTGACTGTCTGTCCTAAGGAGAAATGACAGCTCTTTAAAGGGGAACTATGGTGTATGATGTAGCTGCAAAAGACGTATGTCTGGAAACTTTGCCCCATGTAAACTAATGACAACAAGACACAGCAGAGCTCCCAGAACTATACAGGCAGGTCTGTCCCTGCTTCCGGCCCAGGTCCTGTGCTGCTCTGGATTCACCAGAATAAGATTGGATCAAGAGATGCTCAACCAGGGTCCCTTGAAGCCAGCCAGCCTCTCTGGAAAGCCAAGGCCAGCACAATTCTGACACCTCTAACCCTAATATAGTCATAAATCTTTATAGTTTAAAGATTATTTCTTATTTTTGTTTCTGTAATCTTTTGAGGATGTAGATTGAGCAGTGTCTTTCGTTCCACCTCTAAACTCCAGATCACAACATAGTGTGTTGCTTCCTACCAGCTGAAAGCCTGTTCAACACTGTTATTATGATATGTGGACTTTTTTTTTGGTACCAGAAATCAAACTCAGGACCTTGCCCATGCCAGGCAGGCGCTGTGCTATTGAGCTATATCCCTAGCCACACTGTTATTATCTTATTTAAGTCATAGACCACAAGGACAAAGCACCACAGCTGGAATTTCCTTCCAAGTTTTCCATAGTAAGAGAGGAAATAACACATTTACACTCTTTTCAAATCATCCACTAAGCTAAGAATCCATCCTAGTGCCATGTGACCACATCTCACCCAGGCACTCCATCTTGCCTTGGTGGTGTTTCTGATTTCAGAGAGGGTTCATTTTGCCCAGGTACTGGTCTTCTGTCCCGGTGGTGAGCTGTTCCAGTCATACAACCAAATATGTCTAGACTACTTGCTGGGTGAAATGTATACAGAAAGCAAAATAATTTTAACTTGTAGGCTTTGTTCTGTATAAGACATTGACACACGAAAAATAACTAATGATGTAACGTCATCAGGGACAAGTTTCTGTGCTTTAAATCCTCAGAGGTAGGACCACATCTCGTTCATCACTGTACCTACTGCCTGTTCATAGTTGCTACTCAACAGATATTTAGAAAATGAATGAACAGATGCCAGAGAAGAGGGCAGGGGGCTGAGAGTGCTGAGAGGGGCTTTGCCAGCAGGGTCATTTACTGAAGATCAAGTATCCCAGAGGAGGGGGACTGCAGGATTGTAATTGGCAATACGATCGCACTGAGGACAAGGTTTGGGCAAAGATAGGCTATTTCATGGCCTCCTGCACCACTTTATATTCCAAAGTCTGATGTATCTTAGGGCCCATTTTATCAAAACAAGTAAATCCACAACATACTGGTCTTTCAGAAGATGTGTTATCCATTCCCTTCCACAATTTGATATTACATAAAACTTCCCCTTACAGGGATAGGGAAATTTGTATGAATTATTGGAAAGTATTCTGAAAAACTAGTTCTACAGGACTCAGATTCCTTATTATCTTATATTAACATATAACTATCTGGGGTACAGTGTGACATTTTATTATACATATACAATGTAAAGTGATTCAATCAGGTCAATTAGAATTTCCATCACTAATTCTTATTTTAAAAAAGAGGAACCTGTGATTAAAGAAAAGCATAGTGACATTTTAAAAGTACAATGAACTAGCAGGTATTAAACAATGAAAGTTCTAGCACTAGTTCCAAAATAGCTAATACATTTGATTGTTGAATACTTATAATCCTTTAGTATTACTCTTTGTTTTTCCTATGAGAAATTTTTTTCTTCTTGGATAATTTCACACCAATATTCATTTATAAAATCTATTAAGTTGCCTATTACTTGCAAGAAAAATCAGGGATGGTTATACCGGTAGTTAAAAAAAGAATCAGGGTCTAATACAACAAAAATTGCAAATTGTAACAGTTATCACCGTAACATTAGCAGCATCAGAGGCTCACAGGCTAGTGACAGTAAGAGATAATGATACAATGTCGATCTCATTATGCAACAAAGAGGAAAGCTGGGAGTGAGCACTGAAGGGGATAAAATGGGTTTTTCTTCCATGATAGAATTTGCTTTGGAAATATTGGGGGTTTTGACAACTTACAACATTCCATGGATCAGCCTATATATTCTTTAAAAATTTCTAATTTTGAAGTATAATTGCTGTAACAGAAATTTAATCTTTTCTTATTATAACAGCTTTTATAACCACTGAGAAACGCATGGAGGAGTCAGATCTCTATACACAATGCCTGTAAGGGAAAAGTCCGAGGCAGACTGCTCAACCCTTCTAAGTGAGTTTCCCAACTGAAAAGCTGCCTTTGAATGACCAGCTCCGAGTTATGTGTCCTTAGCAAATAATTTCTTCATGGGACTTTCTTGTCACAGTAGTAATAAAACAAAAAAGAATAGTAAATATGAATATTTTATTGTGCAGCAGAGTTAATCATTTTAAGTTATATGATTTAATTCTCACCACAGTCCCATCAGGTAGAACTTATTTTTCTCTCCTCCCCCCTTCTTCTCCTTTTTGGACACGGACAGCTGAACAGCTTCCCCAAGCTTCCTGGCTGGCTGAAAGCCGACAAGCATGAAGAATACAGAGTATGGAGTGGACAGTGTGGGTCAAAATTCTGCCTATTTAGAATGTGTGTCTATGCCCAAATCATCCTGCCTATGTATCTGTATCTAAATCTGTAAAGTGGGTGTAATATTTTCAATCTTCAGTAAACGATCCTATTGGCAAATGGGTGGAGTTGTTATGATGATTCAAAATGTAACAAATGTAAGGAAGTCAGAACAGCATCGGGCCTACTTGGCAATAAGCACCAGAGTAGAAAAGGGTTAGCGAGTTTTACTGCCTCTACAAAGAATCAGAGACTGGCATAGTCTTTGACAGCAGTAGGAGCAGAAGGGCCTCTTTTGCTGTAAAGATGAAAAGCTATAGTGTATAACTATATCTTTTCAACAGTGGGGTAATGGAGTGTACTGATATAAATTATGGGCTCAATATTCAAGGTTTCAGGGAAAAATGGGCAAGACCAGAGAGGTACTAAGCTTTTCCATCAGCTTAATTGTGGGATTTCAAGGGAAGAAAGCAGCCACTGAAGATGAAGAAACTTTTCACATTCTTCCTAAGAAGACACAGACATAGAGCAGAGCATTCTGATGATCAGACTAAGACATCAATAGTTAAAGATCTTACATTACATAACTGTTTAGTGTCAGAGAGAATGTTTTAGCAAAAAAACTTTTTAAAGGCACTGAAGAGAACACCTAGGGCTTAAGGATTTTCAACTATTACTATAAGCATTTCTCAGCTCTGATTAATATTGATGTTTATTCTGTCTTGATATATGATAGTTATCTTACTAAGTATTTACTATTGTACAAGAATGTACTGATTATTTCCGCTAATGAAGAGCCATTTCCAAACCAGGTGGATGCATTAGAGTATCCAATATTCTTCTGTCTAGATTTGGCCTGAGATGTTAGGGAATTATTTAAATACACAGGTAAAATGTAACATCATTTAATTATATCAAGCCTCAGCCTGCTAGACTTGATTTTTTTTCAATTTTTTTCAGGAAAATAATATCCTTCCTGTTTCTTCCCAATTGAATAAAAAGTGGTTGTAGAAATGATAACTGATGAATAACGCCTTCTTTCCAGCTCTTAGACAGAATGCTTTTACTCCAATAGCCTGGCTTGGTCATCTCTTTCTTCTACTTCCCAGGCAATCATGCCCTAAAAAGATTAACCCCATCTTTGGGGTTGGAGCCAATTCTTTCAATGGATGCCAAAAGTTCACTAAAAAAATTCAATTGTCAAATTGCATCTCTAATGGAATATGATTTTTGTTTACTTTAGATTGTGCAGTTGGGGAGGTTGTGGCTAAGTACATTGGCAGAATATAAAATGTCATTAAGACATGGTGTCACTGCTTCCTGCTTTCCTACATAAGATGCATCCATCTTTGGAAAGCACTCTCATGTCCCCATACACAGCTTTTAATAGTAACTTTCAAACAGAAGCTATGACAGAGGTCAAATCCGGAACTAACCCCAGTTATCCCCTCAGAGCTGAGGAGCTTACACACCAAATCATTCTCACCACCCACTTGACATACTTCACATGCAAATCAATAAATTAGGTGGATTTCGCAGGTCTTGCTTGCTCAGATTTAAAGCTTCTTAAAATAGTACATGATTTTTGCATTAAAATACACAAGCATGTTTTCATTCTTTTATCTTTAAAATTAAAAAAACATCACACACAAACAAAAAAGATACACAAGCAATGATCTCTAGGGTAGTACCAGGTGTTTGTGTTTATTTTCCCTGGTAATTATTTGTGAACTGAAATGATGGACTGTGAATTTTAGCAACCTATTCTGTAGCCCATGGCTTCAAAGTGGCACCAAATTGCTTGTCCCAATCCTGGATATCAAACTATTCAACATCATGGAAAGATATTGATAACTGTCTTGCCAGCAAGATGTGAGGAGAATGTGGAGGCGATCCTTGAACCCAACATCAAAGCACTGCTGAGTTGGCCAGGGGGATGGCTTAGGTTGTAGGGTGGAGAACAATCATTTACTCATGGGGACTAGGAAAAACCCACGGCTCTGACTGGCTTCATGCTTTCATGCTGCCTTCTTATAATTTCATGTACTTATCTAGGGCTGCAGATAGAATAAAGTGAGGGCACTGCACGATATCTCAGAAAGCTAAGCACTTCATGGACTGTGAAATTTTGGCAAAAAGTTAGATTTATGACACTATCAAACAGCAATGCTCTAGTGAGTAGGTTGGAAAAGAAAATCAAGACAATTCATAAGTTCACTTTATGTTGGAAAGAAATGAAGATAATTTGAACTATGGAAGTGCAGTGGAGATTGAGAGGAAGAATTTTGATGTTCAGAATACAAAATTTGTGGAACTTGGTATTAGATTGGCGTTAGATGTGAGGTAAGAGGAAAGGGCACATCAGCCTCTTGCCTTCCTGGAAGCCTTACCAAGGTGTCTTGGTTACTTTTCTCTTGTTGCTGAGACAAAATACCCAACACTCAAAATGAAGGAAGGAAAGGTTTATTTAGCTTACAGTTTGTGGAGGTTTCAGTCCATACTTGGCTAGTTCTGCGGCACAGTGGCACATGGCAGAGGGCAACAGTTCATGACAGTGGTACACAGCAAAAACCACAAGAGCTAAAGGGAGGAATGGAGAGCAAGCAGCCTCTTTCCTTCCCTTACATTGTAAACAGGCTGCCCCCACCTAGGGGGCGTGTAACTCTCACATAATCTCCATGCCCTCCTCTTCCATAGGCTAAGGGTCTGTACAAAGTAAGCACCCTGGCTTCCTGCTGAATCACTCAGTCAAACCTCTAGACTCCCCAAGTTGACACAATGTATCAACCATAACACAAGGGTAGGTAAGAAACATGCAGTTCAAGTCTGGGTACATATGAAACACTGGGGAAACCATTTCATAGTCCTGTATTTGCATCCAGGACATGCATGAAGATTCTGGCTTACAGCTGACATTGCTGAGAGACAGAAATGGGGGAGGCAGGGAGAGATGAGCAGGGAAGGCTGTGAACAGAGTCCAGAGTATGCTAGCATTTTATCAGAAGATCAAATAAGGAAATAGAATCAGTAACCAGAAAGTGAACAGCAGTACTTTGGGAGAACAACGAAACAGTATGGTAGCTGAAATAGTGTCAAGAGGAGGCAGTGATCTAGATGAAAATGAAGCTATTTGCTAACTTTGCTAAATTTAAAATGAAAATTGATACATTCACCTTCAACTCTATTGAAATCTCTCACTGCCCAAAGAAAGGAAATTATCATTACTTTCTTAACAGTTTTTGTATCAAGTTGGACATCCTTATTTTTTGAAGTATCCTCTATTTTAATGAAAATGAGCACTATTCTACAAGGGCAAGCTTAAATTATTTGTCTATAACACTAAAATTATATGGGTAAACTTTACACATTTTATTCACTTGTTATAGTTACTTATTTTAAGTACATTCATGTTAAAGATTTTAAATGCATAGAATTAATAATACCATAATTTACTGCATAGATTTTTAAGGCCTAAACGAAATCATTTTCCAGTTTGCATCCTAAAGTGCCATATAGCAATAGTTACTGCAGGTGAGGCATGGACAGGCTGATTGGGGCTGGCATTTTTGATCTCTAGTTTCCAAAGTTGTTTATTTTCCAGTTATGTCTTATTTTGGGGGAAAAAGAGTACATACACAAACGTATCTATTTTTGGCTAAAAATTTCACAGTTCTTCATAGTTTTGTTATATTTTTATTTGGAGGGTATTTGGGATTCAATACTCAAAGTCATATTCAGTTTATAAGAACACAGTAGATTTTATCAGTTTCAATGAATTAAATCCTGAGATGTAGAAAAGAAGCAAAGGATTCTGGAGAGTGGTTACAGTATTTCACTATTTTTGTCTTACCTAAAATCAAACTGTCTCTAGTTAGCAATATGGAAAAATTCAGCAAGATGTGTACATCATTATCATATTCATATAATTTAAGGATAGGTCTATGATGGGGAACATACCTGGATATTATTGCCTTATTTTTTATATAACTTAGAGTTGATGTTCATGAAATTATGGGTTTACTTATTTAAGTACTGATCTTCAACAGGTATATATCTACACATACTCTATCAGTTACACTGACTGTCTTAGTTACTTTTTTCTTGTTCCTCAGACAAAATACCTAGCATCTAGTGTTAAAGGAGGGGAGGGTTATTTCTGCTCACAGGCTGCAGCGGTTTCAGTCCATAGTCAGCTGGCTCCAAGGCGGGGCGGCGTGGCAGAGGGGCGTCTCAGAGAAAAAACAGGTCATGGCAGGGCAGGCAACAAGCAGTAAGTGACAAGCTATGACAGGAGCAGTAGCCTCCAGCTGTCCCTTATGTCCTGCTGAGGCCATGCCCTCTTAGGGTGGGTAGCACCCATATCTAGGATGGGGCAACTTTCACCTTAGTGTGACATCATGAGTCAGTTCCAGCATCACATTCGTGATCCCAGGATCACATACTCTAGACGCAGCCGCCTCTGAAAAGCCCAACCCATGACCACCTGAGGCTTTATGGGGACATCTAGACACAAGCCATAACACCAATCCTGTATTACTGTACTTCCTCTTAAGACACAAAGCACAACTTGAAGTAGCCTCTCCCATAGAGAACATGTTCAGTTCCTAGTAAATGTGATGGCTGTGATGGGCAGAGCAGACTATTTCTCCAGATCTCTCTTCCTGATGAGCAAAATCACTGATTGGTGGGATGAATTTAATTCCACCTAGCTACCATTATGCATTTACACTTGCATAATTTTTATTTTTCAAATGAACAAGAACTCACAAGAAAACTCCTAATATGATCAGAGCCTTGGATGCTTTTCCAGCTCCCTCCAGTCTTATCAATGGATCATTTCCAGAGAAAAAAGTCTGAACAAAATGATGAGGTTAGATTTTTAAGGGCCCTTCTGCAGTGCAATTTTAAGTAAGCAGGACGTTTTCTTTCTCATCATTTCAGTCGAGCACACTGGACTAAAGTCAATTGTTAATGAAGCTCATCACAAGGATGAGATATTTGCACCTATTTGCTGAAGTCTTTCCTGTGAAGTTTCATTAACTGTCAAAGAAATACACATGGTCTGGGAAATATGCATTTACCAGAAGTCAACATTGCCTTCATTTAGGCCTTGAGATTAAATGGAGATGATATAGCCTTACGAAAGAATAGCATGCTCTGATTTGCTTGATTTGTACTCATCTCTGAAATCACCACCCTCCTCATCTTATAATTTCTAACTTTGTTAATTTGACGCTGAATTGAGCTCAGCTCTGCTTTTCTAAAACACAGATAGAATGATATACTGCTATGGTCCTAGCTTCAATATGTAATTAGGGATACAAAGGGCATCAAGTTTAAACCACTCTCAAATTATTCAGAAAAAACGCATGTATACTTGTATCTGTAAATAAACACCAATATGGAGAAGGAGAGAGAGAGACTGAATGACAGCGGCAGAGGCAGAGTGACAGAAGGTTAGGGTAAATCTCAGGAATCTGAGTAAAAAATATAGAAGTCTGTACTATTTTTTGTAATTTTTTCTATAAGTGTAAAATTATTTCACAATAACAAGGATTTAAAATTTAAGCAGTTCTGTCATTAAAAAATGAGAAATCATATGAAAGACCTTATAGATACCATATATAAGTATACTCCCAGACACAATTACTACCGGCTTCAACCTTGTAAATCAACAATCAATACTCAAACACTTGCGTTGTTTAAAGTTGCTGGCCTATTGCAACAGACAGCAATATACATTACAAAAGCCATCATCCTTAAACAATATTAATGTTTTAGCTACAGCCATCAATTATTTAAGACCTACTTCCTAAGCACTCTGGTAGACTAGATGGCAAGATTTTCAGAGAAAGTAGGGAGAGCTATGGGAAGACAATTAAAAATAATTTTATTATAACAGATTGCATTTTGAACAATCTGGAATATATACAATTTTTTAAGGAAACTCTTTTTCTCCTTAGAGCCTATCTACCCGATACAGTAAAATGGTCTGACAAAGGGGCAACTTCCCCCGAGTCTATGTGCATTAGTAAAATAGAGAAACAACTTACTGAAATATCGGCCCAGCCAGACTTGCTTTCATTAACAATCAGTTGAGACATATTTTTAAAGCAACAGTTTAAATGAATGGCTGTGTGTCTGTAATAATTTTGACTTAAAATGTCAAATGTATTTGAGATGCCATGTGCATTTAATCAATGTCTGTATATGGTAAAATAAATATACTTCAGTATGACTGCTGTGCCAGCCATAAATCATAATTCACAAAGACAAGAACATCTTCTCCTCTCTATGGATAGTCGTTAATGACAATACTGATTAAAATTGTATCTGCCTGCTGCATTATTGTTAAATAGTCTGTTAGAATTTCTATCACATTCTAGAAACTACCACTGTTGCTCTTTATGCTGATACATCTCTTATGGAATAAAATACGATAGACAGTTAGGTTTAAATTTTAACACTTAAAATGCAAAGCAAAATAGCAGAGCTTTTTTAAAACATACTTCCAAAATTAAGAGAAATTCATCTGTAAGACTCTTGGGCTCAAATAATTTCTTCTCTTTTTTAGAATAAATACTTGACTTTTCAAAATAAGTATTTTGAGTAAAAAACAAAAAACAACTATAGGAGAAAAAAAAACCCACCATTGTCTTTTAAATATCCTGTCATCCCATAGGAGCTGTGAGTACAGTCTTACTGCTAGCTACTGTTTATGGAATGGGTTTCTTGGGACCAAGTGTTGGCTCATCCCAGTCAGTAAGTGATGGCAGACTGAGTGCCATGTACACCCAACAGCACCGGGTTGTGAAGGGAGCTCAGTGAAGTCCTCCAGCGAGGGTGATTAGTAGTTACAGAACTCACACGGGGCACAGAGGCTGACCAGCAGAGGTCAGCTGGTGTATTCCATCAGCCACACAAAACATAAGGGAAGCAAATGAGAGATGAACACTGGAAAGTCAGACATGATATACGAAGTTCATTGAAAAAGTCCTGTAACAGACACATGGACCAGAATAGAGCTGGGACTCAGGGTTCTGGTGTGTCTGTCAGAAGTAACCAGATCTGCTATACCAATGCTTTAGTCTAAGGAGACAGGGTTCACACTGGGGCGTCATGGAACACAGTGTGCTGGGCAGAGAAGTCAACACAGTACTGAGTGGTAGTTTAGGAGTCACAGTCACTCAAAGCCCCACAGCCCAGCTGAGTTTTGTGGTTTTCTATCAGGTATCAGATGTGCCGAGCATTTATACTAAGCTGACCAAGAGTAGGAAGAGATTGCTGATAATCTAATTGATCTCTGTCCTCAGTTCTGGAGGCCAAGGCGAGGAAAAACTGGCAAGTTGGGTTGTACCTGTAAGAAGACACAAACGGAAAGCATAGGGAGGGAAAATGGCAGAGGTAGAGGTAGCGTGAGGAGCACATACACAGAAATTCCTAATATGGTCTTGTTCCTGTGGTTTAAGGGCTTTAAAATAGTGGAGAGTACCAAGACGCTGCAGACCAGCTCCAGTGCAAGTCTAGGGTAACTAAGTCTGCTTGAAGACTTTCCATGAAGTCTGGCCTGAGCTTGTGGAGACTAAGTAGACACTGGGCAGTTGCAGAAACAGATTGACCACAGACTGTATCTCTCAGGGACCGAGTGCACTGGTCCTAGCCCAGGGAGTGAGAATGGCTCACTGTTTCCCAGTTCTGCATGTGAGGGAACAATTCTTTGGCACTTCTTAGTTTTAACCATCCAAGAATTATCACCTGTCTACAAGTTAGGCTTTGGGATTATTCCTTAGATATTGGTGAGTCTATCCCTCCACTTCCCTCTCCCCAACTCACAACATAGGCAAGGAAAATGTAAATAAAACTAGCAAAACAGAATTAAGGACAGGAGGTAGGATATACAGGAACAATATTTTGATAGCAACTTCTAATTAACTTGCCAAGGAATCTTGGTGGTAGTCCTATTACTCCTGGTATCTCACACTTTAGAGAGAAAGAAGAGCAACGGCATGGCAGAGACAGGATAGAAAGGATGACATCAGTAGCCTAGTATAGATTGTCCGGGTCAAAGTTCCATGAAAATGGTCAAAACCATCCCTTTCATTTTACAGTCCATCTTCATCATAAAAGCTGTTCCTTCCTATACTTTGAAAATTCCAGGAGGCAAAGGAAAGCAGAACAAATCTATGATATTGATTTTCTACTATACATTGACTAGAGTTCAAATTTAAAGTGGAAAATTATAGTCCCTGGGGGAGAAGAAGCCTATCAATGGGAGGAACTAATACTAAAAGCTCCAGAATTAGGGTTTTTACTGCTCACTGGTGATTTTGTCCGCAATCAGCGTTGTAACCATTATTTCTGGTCAAAGTTCTCTTCTGCTTTCTCTTTCTTGAGTTTTGAATTATATAATATACTCAAGGATTCTTTTATTGGCAGTGGAAGACTGCTTTTAGTCAGTCTCTGCTAAGACATTTCTACCTTCTTTTCCAGAGTTATGTGGTTCTTTCAGATAGCAAGAAAGCCTTAGGAGAATAGATAATTGCTCAGGTTAAAGTCAATACAAAAAAATTTAGATAACAGAAGAGTTCAATCAAGTTTTCTTTTATACCTTTTATTGTTTTGTATGGTGTATTTTTTATTGGTAGTATGCAATTTGAAAATTTTGTTCCAAAATTAATGTTTTTATTTTTCAAAGAATTTTTATGATAACACGGAAGCATATAAGTAGAAGGGGAAGGCAAGAGAAAAGAAAGGAAGGATCAGACAGATTGGAAATACAGAGTGATCCACTGTCCTGGTGTGCTTAAAATTGAGGGGTTTTCCAGAAAAGCAGTACTGAAAACAGGAGGGGATGTTCATCTTATTTAGACCAAAAGATATATACTATGCTATTTTTAAAGGCCAAATTTCTATTTTGGCAAGTTATTAGGTGTGATAAAATATGGTAAATATTAAGACACATTGCATTTATCTCCCTCAAAATACATTCTTCCCCTGGGCTTTGAACACATTTACATCATCCTGCTTGCCAGTTTCCGAGGTAGTTATGCAAGCTCCTTCTGCATGCGTCATCACTTGCCCTGTCATGGCTGCCTCAATGTCCTGAGTCAGTTCAAAGTGTTTGCCTTTCATGGTCACTGTGACTCTGGGGAAGAGCCAGAAGCCACGCGATGAATAAGGTGAACACAGGCAAACTGTGACGCTTTCACAAGCCCGCATTTCTGCTGGATGGCACCTGGCAGCAGCATCCACCGTATTTTTAAACCATGCTTTGTAAGGACATTCACAAAAGAGGCCTTCTAGAGCCACCTCAGAGAGTGCAAGAGCAGTGTGATGTGTTTGAAGGGAGGGGGGTCAATGGAAATGTATCTTTACTATAAACAATCTTTTAAAAAATTAAACATTGCCCAGATACTTTGATTATACTGCACAAATGTGGAGAGATTTAGGCTATTTTCTTCAATCCCCATTTCAGTTGTGAGACTGACTTTTTATCTCGTCCATCCTCCTCTCTTTCAGCCTGGAGACGTCCATCTTACAATCAATTTCAGCCAAATAGTTGATGGTCATGATGGCAGTTTATACACAAATATGTAGATAAAAAGAATTCATATACCAGAAAAAAGAAGACCTTGTCATTCAGGCAGCTTGAGAAATAACTAGGGAATCAAGACATTTTACCACTTGGTGTTTTTACCACTCACAATACAAGTAGTTTCACCATAGTTTTATGCCATTTCAGGGATGCTCGCGGTATCAGAAAGACCTCAGAACTCTTTATCACTTCAGTAATTACGACGTCTATGCTCAGCACATTTTGAGGAAAGGTTGTGGGCACCAGAGTTTGGAAGTGAAAACACATTATCTTCCAAGTAAGCCCTGAGAGTGGCGCTGATTGGCCATCAGTGTTTGTTGAATGAATGAAGTTGTCAGGAAAAACAGATAGGATTCATACTCCCCACAACACACTTGTGTGCCTAGCAATTATTTGCTCATCACAGTGAACAAATCATTTCAGAGAGGACTGAAGATGATTCCACTTTAGAAACTAGTTTGTACCTGGAAACTCAGTTTGCAAAGAGACATTGAAAATTCATTTATTTAAAACATTTGGGGAGCAGTTCAGAATAGAGAAGGGGTAAAGGATACATATCTGAACTTGAACCACAGTTATGGTTATAGCCTCATAATTTAGCTCTTAAGTCCAAATCCCTTTTTCATTACTAATAATTTCATATTTATAGGTCATCTTAATTAGATAGTTAGTTTAAGTAAAGGGATCATGTTGTATATTTTTTTCTGAGTTTCCCAAGAGTAGTATTTAATAGATATTCTGGTAATGAACTGGTTGGCAATTTTTTTCATATCGTGTTAGATGAATATTTATTTTTCCCACTTTCAAAGTACTTAAGGAGGTCAATTCTGCAACCTATTCAGAAACCTCATTCCAGTGCTTAACAACCATCTTTAAAAAGAAAATCTCTAACCTCATTTTTGCTGATAGTGATTTTGGCCCATTTTCTCAAGCATGTCCTCAGTGGAAATGGAGAACATCTGGTTACTGTTACCAGTTAACTCATCCTTCCATCTTTTCTTCAAACAGAAATTAAAAGAAAAATTAACTCCCAGTGCAATTCACTCTCTTTACTTCTGAACCATTTCCACTGTTTTCATTATTTTCAATACTGTTATCTAGAATGACTAAAGGGCACAACACATTAATATCCAAATAAGCCTACTCCAATTAGCACACCACATAAGCCAAGCAGTCAATCAGCAAAAGCTTATTAAGCATCAGTATTGTGAAAAGCACTGGGAGGAGGTCCCTTTGCTTAAAGGAATTCATAATCCCATTAAGGACATGAGACAGATGTGTAAAACTCAAACTAAAAGCCAGCCAGCCCATGAGAGGTATTCAAGGAGCAAACTCAAACTATAAAAGAATTTTGATGAGCAAGAAATGCAGGCCACAGAAGGATT
Source organism: Dinomys branickii (assembly GCA_004027595.1). NCBI lineage: Eukaryota > Metazoa > Chordata > Mammalia > Rodentia > Dinomyidae > Dinomys > Dinomys branickii. Next base: position 14,146 of record PVLD010009542.1, on the reverse strand, counting down.
CACAAAGGAGATGGGGCTGAAGGTGGGCTCCAGAAGCCTGGCAGACTCATAGAGAAAAGAGAAGGGAGCTCGTTCTCAGGCAGGATGCCATCCCAGGGCTTCACTAAACTTGTGGGCAACAGTGGGTGCACTAATCTGGTTAGAATGGAGAGTCTACAGAGAAGAAAAGTAAAGAAGGATGATAGGAAAATAAACAGGGACAAGAACATAAAGGGTACTGAAGGCCAAATTAAGGAGCACTGATTTTATGAGGGAGCTATTTTCAAATGAAGGTTCCTGGGACTGGCTATATCAGACTTCTAAGAGAGTCCCAATCCCTATATCAAACAATGAATTAGAATTCTTAATGATAAGGTCAGGAGCCCATCATTTTAACAAGATCTGTAGACGATTTTAGGGTATAGTCAGATTTGAGAACTAGTAAGTAATTGGGAAAAGTATTATTTTTCCTCTTGCTGAGAAATCATACCCAACATCCATAAACAGAAGAAAGACAGGTTTAACTTGGCTTATGATTTCAGGGTATTCAGTGTGTAGATGGCTGGTAAGGCAGAAACATCATGGGGGAGGGTGTGAATATAGTAACTAAAGATGCTTAGGAAAGATGCTTAGCTCATGGTGGCCAGGAAGCAAAGCAGGGGAACAGCACCAGAAATAAAGGGATGGGGGGGATCAGGTGTGACTCCATGGTAAGAATTCTATGACCAACTCAGACACAGTCAGAAGTATGCTTTACTAATTTCCCAAGCCAATAATTTCAAAGGAAACAACTCCTATAGTAGAGTACTGTACTACTAAGGATTATATTTTAAGAACTTGGATTGAACTGTGTTCTGCCAGTAATCTGAATGAACTTGGGGGCAGACTGTCTCCATGGAGCCTCCAGAAACAGGGTCCTACCAACACCTTGACTTTGTTTTGTCGACACACTAAGAAGCTGCGCCTCATAGTCCTGGATTTCTGACCAAGTAAATGTGAGGTTACAAACAGGAGTTGTGGACTTCTGGGACGATGGCAAAGCAGTAAGCAGGAACAAATCAACCTCTCCAAGACTCAGAATCCAGACACTGGAAAATACCGACTTAGGGAAGAAAAGAAGAAGGGTAATAGATCCCTGGGACCCAGTAAGGATCTGAAAAGAATTGGAGCCCGCAGAGACACTGGAGAGACAGAGCACGATGCACAAAATGGTAGGGGCAGTCTGCACTTTTCCCCTGGCTCCTGGATCAAGCCATAAGAAAGGAGGATCACATCAACAGAGACAGTGGAAGTGGGTGATGCCAGAGGCCTCCAGGGGAAAATACCAAGGGAATGGAACAGTACATACTGTATGCTACAACAGCTCATGAATGACTCCAATCCAAGAGACTGCAGTGTCCACTGGAGACAGTACCTTGTCAGATGCAATTTTAGAGAGGTGCCAACTGAACCTGGGACTCAGGGCAGTCATGTGTTGGGATTTCAGGGATCTCATTGTTAAATTCTCACAGTGATTGAGTGAAGGACAACCACAGGAGATGTCCAGGGTCAGGGAGTGATGGTTAGGCCAGCAAGAGATACTCAGAGTGTTATAAATTCAATGACTCAGACACCAACCCTACAACCAGAGGCCAGGCTCAGCCTGAATTTCTGTGAATTTGAAAGTACTTGAACCAGCACCCCATCCTAATCCTACTGTAGGTTGCTAGGATCATCCAGGACAGATCTAGCCTCTGTCCGCTTCCTTTGTCTACAAGTGAGAGCAGAGTAATACCTTGAATTGGACATTAGCATGAAACTGTGGACCTCAGAAGATAAGCATTGGCTTGAAATCACAGCCAATTCATTTGGGTTTTGTTGTTGTTTGTTTTTGTTTTTGGTGTTTTTGTTTTGTTTTATTCTGGTTTTAGTTTGTTCCTTCTTTCTTTTCCTACTGTCTTCTTCAGCTTTGTGAAGCTTGAGGAATCTTCCTTTGTCTTTTGCCCTTGTTCTACTCTTTCTCTTCTTTAATTTCTTGATGATTTCTTCTTATGCCTTTTAAATGTTCTCCCTTCAGGGTAAAATTGCTCTATTGAGTGGCATTTACTATATAGAACTTTCTAGTTTGTGTGAGATTTTGTTATATAGTTATAAATCTTGTACCTATGGTTAAAGGCAGTAAATTAATAGTTACCACAGTTCCTAGTCTGTCCTTGATGCTTTTGTTATAACTGATTGTACTCCTTCAGCCAAGATGACATAGTTGTTGTGATCAATTGAACTTCCTTGTGCACCAATACCAACACTGTCTAGTGGTCATAAATAATACTGTAGTCCAGTACCAAACAATTGGGTGCTGGGCCAAACAGGCAGCAACCTCTCATACCTAATAAGCTGAAGAGGTAGGATCCTGGGATAGACTCAAAAGCCAAGAGCTAGCTATGCTTAGAGGATGTCTCTGAAAAGCAGTCATTTCCTAAAGAGAGCTCAATACTATTAATAAAGCTACCTACCATAAGCAATTTACAAGCCTCAACACAAAACACAAACAAAAAATAGAGAATGAGAAAATACAGAATTATGCAACCTGTAATGCCCAACTTACCAAGGCAAATCAAGGGACACTGGGGTAGGAGAAATCAAAAGCCATTCAGCTGAACTTTCTGAAATGATAACCATAGAAGTAACGAAACATATCAGTAAGTCTGTCGACAAAAACAAAACAGAGATAATTAAAGAGCGGATGATGATAATGAAAGAAATGATTAGTGAGTATAGAGTAGATACAGACAAAAAATGGAAGAGCTTAGAAATGACATATAAATCATGAAAATCCAACATAGAAATGAACTAGAGTCCATAAAGCAGACTCCAATAAGAATCCAAGAGATTAAAATTCCTGATGAAAGCATACACAGTACAGTCAACCAATGTGAAGATAGAATATTAGATCTAGAAGACAGGATTGTGGTTGGTGATCATCAAATGAAAGACCTCTTTAAAATATCAAATAACATGAAAAATTAATTCAACAGCTGCTAGACAATGCATACAAGACTAATATAAGATTAACTGGACTCAGTTAAGAATCAGAGAGGATGGCACAAAGGGCACAAAATCCTATTCACAGAAGTAAGAGCAGAAAACTTTCCAGGTATGGAAAAAGAACAGCTAAAGGAGGCATACAGAATTTCTAATAGTTATGATCAGAAAAAAACAAAATAAAACAAAGCCTATGCCAAGGCATATAATAATCAAATTGCAGAAATTCAATAGAAGAACAGAATATGTAAAGCTGTTAGAAAAAAGAAACAAATTAATATAAAGGGAAATCCATCAGAATCACAGTGGACTTCTCAATACAAGCAGTTAAGTCAAGGAGAGTTTGAAGTATTTCAAGCCCTAAAAGAAAACAACCTCCAACCCAGACTGATGTACCCCACAAAATTACCTTTCAAAGTTGATGAAGAAGTAAGATACTTCCATGATAAAACCTGAGAAAACTTATGACCATAAAACCAGCACTCTAAAAATATCTTAATGATTTTCTAGAAAAAGACAATGAAGGTAATGATTCCAACAATCCAAATAGAATAAATCCATCAGGCAAGACAAACAACAGGAAAATAATATGTCAAAGATATGTCAATACATATCTGTTACAACCACTAATGTGAATGGTGTCAATTTACCAATCAAAAGAAACACATTGGCAGAATGGATGAAGAAATAAGATCCAACAATTTACTGCATTCAAAAAACACATTTAGCTCAAATTGAAATTCTTAAACTGAAAACTAAACAATGGAAAACCATACTCTATGAGACAAGCACCTGAAAAAGAGGAGAGGTAGCTATTCTATTTGCAGATAAAGATTTTTAGCCAAGACTGATCAGAGAGGCAAAGAAGGTCATCACATACTTGTTAAGAGAATAATTCAAGAGGAAGAGATAATAGTCATAAAGATATATGCACCATGTACTGGCACACTCAATTATATAAAATGAATATGAATGGATATGAAAAACCAGACAACCACTAATACAATTGTAATGAGGAAAAGCAATACCCCACTGTCTCAAATAGATTAACCAGACAGATAATCAACAAATAAATATAAGAGCTGAACCAAACCTTTGAACAAATGGACTTAGTGGATATCTGCAGTGTTCCACATCGCAATAAGAGAACATGCATTCTTCTTAGGAGCATGTGGAATTTTCTTCAACAGATCACATACTAAGTCATAGGACATACTTAAGAAATACAAAAGAACTAAAATTATGCCATGCATATTATCAGATCATAGTGCAGTAAAATTGGAAGTCAATGGCAAAACAAACTACAAAAAATACAATGACATATGTTAATTAAATAATACCCCATTGAACAACTAATGGGTCACAGATGAAATTGAAGAAATTAGGTAGTTTCTACAATTAAACAATAATGCCAATATGATGTATCAGAATTTATGGGATGCAATGAAAGCAGTTCTATGAGGGAAATTTATAGCAATGAATTCCCACATCAGACAAACAGAATGAGCTCAAATAAATAACCTTATATGGGACCTCAAGGTAGTAGACAAAAAAGACCCAAAGCGTGTACAAAGGAGCAAATTATAAAGATTGGAGCAGAAATTAATGCAATTCAGATTAAGAAAACAAAAAAAAATCAAAGAATCAAGGAGATGGTTCTTTAAAGATTGAATAGGGAATGAAAAGGCTCAAATTCATACAAGTAAGAATGAAAAAATGAAAACAAAAAGGAATGAAAAGGGTGAAATTGCCACAAATCCTGCAGAAATCCAGATCATTAGCACCTACTTTGAGAACCTATATTCTTTTTTTTTTTTTGGTCTTTTTGAGACAGGGTCTCGCTATGCAGTTTAGACTGGCCTTAAGCTCACTTTGTAGCCCAGGCTGGTCTCGAACTCACAGCGATCCTCCTGCCTCAGGCTCCCGAGTGCTGGGATTACAGGTGTGTGCCACCACGCCCAGCTGAGAACCTATATTCTAATAAGATAGAAAACACAAAAGAAATGGACAGATTCCTAGATACATATAAATTACCAAAGCTGAATCAAGAAGATATAAAAATTGTAAATAATCAAATATCAATCAATGAAATTGAAGAAGTAAGAAAAAAGCTACCAACAAAGAAAAGTCTTCTGTTGAATTCTCTAAGAACTTTAGAGAAGCTCTAATGGCACTACATCTCAGACTCTTTAATGCAAATGAAAGGGAAGCAATACTCCCAGTCTCATTACCCTGATAACAAAACCAGGGAAGAATCCAACCAAAAAAAAGAAGTACAGGCCAATCTCCTTAATGAACGTAGTTGGGAAAATCTTCAACGAGTGACTGGCAAACTGAATGTGCCAAATCTTCAAAAAGATTATACAACATGACCTATAGGATTAATCCTAGGCATGCAGGGATAATTCAACATATGCAAATCAATGTGATACACCATTTAACAGAACCAAGTAAAAAAACCCCACATGATCACCTCAATAGATTCAGAAAAAGATTTGACAAAGTCAAACACCTATTCATGACAGAAACCATAAAATAATTTGGAATAGAAAGTTTTTATCTCAAACTGATAAAAGCCATGTATGACAAACCAACAGCCAACATCATACTAAATGGTCAAAAAACAAAGCTTTCACTCTTAAATCAGGAATAACACAAGGATGTCCTCTTCCCCTACTCCTGTTCAATATAGCTCCATAAACATTAGTCAGAGCAATTAGACAAGAGAAAAAATTAAAAAGAATATGGATGGGAAAGGAAGTTAAATTATTATTTGCTGATGATATGATACTCTACATAGAAGACCAATACAACTCCACCAAAAGATTCCTAGAATTAATAACTAATTTCAGCATCATAGTAGGATACAAAATCAACACTCAAAATCAATAGCATTCCTGTACATGAATAACAAACTCACTGACAGAGAAATTATGGAAACAACACCTTTTATACTAGCATCAAGAAAAATGAAATACTTAGGAATTAATCTAACAAAGGAAACAAAAGATCTATATGTTGAAAACTACAATACAGTGGTACTCTGAAAATGGAGATCCAAGAGAACATCAGACAGTAGAAAGATATCCCCTATGCTTTGATAGGAAGAACAAATACAGTGGTACCTCGGTTCATGAACTTCATTCTTTCCACAATTCTGGCTGCAAATTAAGTTGGATGAGAACTGAATCAAATGGAATGGATAGGTTCAATGTTGACTTTATGGGGAAATTTGGTTCAGTTATCATCCAGTTCCGTTTGTGACCAAATTGTAACTGAATTACAAGCATATTCGATTGCAACTAGAATACTGGAACAAATTTTGCAACCAGAATCATGGAAATAATTCAGTGTGTGACCCAAAGTATCTAGGGGTGAGGGAAATAGCTCAGTGGCACAGCCTCTGCGTGACCCAAAGTACCATTGTACTCTGAAAAAGGAGATTGAAGAGGCTACCAGAAAATGGAAAGATATCCTCTGTTCCTCTTCTTGGATATGCAGAAATGCATAAACAATACTACCATGAAAATGGTCATGCTTCCAAAACTCTGAATAGATTTCATCCAATCCCAGTCACAGTACCAGCAGCATACCTCACAGAACTAAAGAAAACATTCCTAAAATTCATATGGAAACAGAAGAGACCTAGAGCACCAAAAGCAATTCTGGGCAACAAGGGCAAGGTAGGAGGCATCACAATCTCCAATTTGAAGTTATACTGCAAAGCTACTGTGATAAAAACAGAATAGAAGATATAGTGGCAACTCCATGCACACTCAGCTACCTTATATTTGACAAAGAGCTGCACCTTCAACTGGAAGAAAGTTAGCCTCTTTAGTAAGTGGTGCTGGAAAAACTGGCTTTCCACATGCTGAAAGCCTTATCTCTCACCACGCCATATCGCTCATCAAGCCATATCTCTCACCATGCTCTAAACTAAAATCACAATGGACTAAAAGTATACTATTAATACAGTAATGATCTCCTGGAAGACAGAATAGGTGAAACTCTTGAAGACATAAGTGTAGGCAAAATTTTTATGAACAAAACCCCAATTGCACAGGAAATATTACAAGGACTCAACAACTGGGATCATGTCAAATTAAAATCTTCTTTAAATAAAGAAATTTAATGCTTTAATTTCTTTTGCACAGCAGAAGAAACTCAATAGTGAAGAGGGAACATACAGAATGGAAAAAAGTTTTAACACCTACTTCTTAGACAAAAGTCTAACTCTATATATTCTAACTCTATATATAGTATATAGTAATCAAAAATGTCAGACCTCCAAATTTGAAGACCCAATCCAAAAATGAGCATCTAAAAGAATACACATTTCTCAGATGAACAAGTACAACAGCAAATAAACATATGAAAAAATGTTCAACATCACTGGTCATTTGAGAGATGTAAATTAAAATAATGCTGAGATTCTATCTCACTCCAGAAAGAACACCTATCATCAAGAAATCAACCAATAACAAATGCTGGCAAGACTGTGGGGAAAAGGAATCCCTCTTCATTGCTTGCGGGCATGTAAATTGGCACAACCACTATGGAAATTAGTATGGATATTCCTCAAAAACTAAAACTAGAGGTTACACTTGTCCCAGCTGTTCCCTTTTTAGGTAACCTCCCCAAAGAGTTAAAAGTATCATACCACAATGATATATGAATATCCATATTTATAATACCAAAATTTATAATGGCTGAATCTTGAAAACAGCCTGTATGCACATTAACAGACAAAAGGATAAAGAAACTGTGGTATTTACATACAATGGAGTACTGCTGTGCCATAAATAAGGGTAAACATGAATCATTTTGAGACCATGATCTTAAGTGAAATAGATTAGACACAGTTGCATTGTTTACCTGGTGTGTGAAACCCTAACGGTGAGTAAGGAGCATAATGGAGCACAGACGTTGGGACGTAGGAAGAACATGTTCAATGGAAGGGGAGCAAGGGAGGAGGAGGGAAGGAAGGGAAAAGGAAAGAGAGAATAGAAGGAAAAAATGGAGACAAAGCGTTAATAAGTAAGGAGGGGAGACTTCCGGGCAGATGGCGACCAGGTGAGCGGCAGAGGAAAACTCTCCCAGAGACCGATCCTTTGCGCGTGGGTGCCCAGTCCGTGGATGCAAAATTCCAACTGAGCGTGTTGCTCTCCACGGCCTGAGCATTAAAGGGCCGGCTGGATAAGCTGCGCGGTGAGAAGTGGGCGGATCCTGAGAGCTGGGTGCCCGAGGAATCGGCGCTGCGCTTGGGCCAAAGTTCAACTCAATCCGCGTACAGCCAAGAGAGCGATTGCAGCGGGACGGACCCTTCCAGCTCCTGAACCGATCGGCTCGGAGGCGGCTATAACCAGGATTTGTTGGAGGCAGGAGAGCAGAGTAAATTCAGAGAACGCGCTACTGGGGCAGACTGCGCCAATCTGGGCAGCGGACCGTGATCCCGCTCAGGGCCCCGCCCCCACAGCCAGCGCCGCGAACTGTGGCAGCTGCGGTCGGCACGATTTCTGAGTCGGGAAGAAGCTCGATCCAGGGAGATATATCTCAACGGCATTCCTGTCTGCAGGATCCCAGGGCGAGTTGATTGGGCACCCTGACGGGTTTTTCCTGAGTAGGGAAGAAGCTCTGCCCAGCTAGCGACATCCAAGCAGCTTTACTGACTGCAGGATCCCCCGGGTCGGAAGAGCTGGATAGGAACCCCAAGGGATTTGTGAGGGGGGGAGGAGCTCCACCCAGGGAGGAACACCTGAGTGGCCAGCCTGCAAGGTCCCTGGGGTGGCGAGCTGTTTATGTGCCCCAGCCAGGTTTTGCGGTAAGGAGTAGAAGTGGAAATCTCAGCAGATAGCTTAAGGGACATTCTCCCAAAGAGAAGGAATCATTGGAGCAGCCTCTGCAGCAGACCTTTGCCTGCTGAACTGCCTGGGGAATTTATAGCTCCACATTTTGAATCTGATACCCCAAAATAGGAAAACAGAGGAACAAAACACAGTCTTAAAACTCAACCCCACCCAGAACAAGTTTTGAATGTGAGGATACAGGGGAACCAGGAAGCCACATACCTGTAAGTTATGAAACGATTGCATCCGAAATGAAACAGCTCCAACAGGCCATAAAAGAGCTTAAAGCAGAAATAAGCCACATACCTGCAATGATCTCTCAGACAAAAAATGAACTGAAAACAATGATGGAAGAAATGTTCCGTACACATAGAGAAGAAATAGACAAAATACTAGAAGAAAATAGGAAACAAATGGAAATGTTACAAGAGCAATTTCGGAATGAATTACCAAGAATGAAACAGGTCCAAAGAGAATGTCAGGATTTGAAAACTTACACTGAAAGCATGCAAAACCGTTTAAATGAAACCAAAGATAGAATTTCAGAACTTGAAGACAGCATGGCAGCTTATGAGCGTGAAAGGAAGAATCTCATGATATCATCAAAGACACAAGAAAAGTCAATCCAACAGGTCCAAGATGAGGCAAAACATAACAATATTCGAATTATAGGAGTGTGTGAAACAGCAGGAGTCCTTACAAACGATATAAAAAGAATATTTGCTGAAATAATAGCAGAAAATTTCCCAAACAAGGTAAAAGATACTGAAGTTCAGTTAATGGAGGCATATAGAACCCCAAAGATCCATAACCCAAAGAAAAACACACACAGGCATATAATAGTCAAGATCCCAGATATCCAGCAAAAGAACACAATATTAAAAGCTGCTAGAGAAATGAAACAGATCACCTATAAAGGAAAGCCCATCAGAATCACAGCAGACTTCTCAACGGGAACCATGAAATCAAGAAGAGCTTGGAGCGAGGTATTACAGATTCTGAGACAAAACAGCTTCCAACCTAGACTGATGTATCCTGCAAAACTATCCCTCAAATTCAATGGAGAAATAAAATATTTCCACGACAAAGAAGAACTGAAGAACTTCATGAGTGCCAAGCCAGCATTGGAAAAAGCACTAAAAGATATTCTAGACAGAGAAAAAAGAGATCACAATTCCAAGAACAACAATAGAAATAACTCCCTAAACAGAACAAGCAAGTAAACAGTAAGCAAAAGAAGGAAAACAACAAGTAAATAACATGACTAGAATAAGCCAACATATAACCATTATAACCATTAAAGTAAATGGCCTCAATTCAAAAGTCAAAAGGAAATGATTGGAAGAGTGGATTAAGAAACACAATCCAACAATATGCTGTATAAAAGAAACACATTTTACTCAAAAGGAAATCCACAGATTGCAAGTTAAAGGTTGGAAAACAATTCTCCATGCAACAGGTCCCCAGAAAAAAGCAGGGGTAGCTATTATGTTTGCAAACAATGTAAACTTCAAACCAAAAACAATCAAAAGACACAAAGAAGGCCATTATATACTAGTTAGGGGAAAGCTGCAATAGGAAGAGGTAACAATCCTAAACATTTATGCACCAAACCATGGAGCACCTAACTTTACAAGCCAAATCTTAACAGACATAAAAAATCAAATAACTAATAACACTATTGTAATAGGGGACCTAAACACCCCTCTGACGCAAAGAGACAGGTCAACTGGACAGAAATTAAGCAAAGAAATAACAGACCTGAACCAAAAGTGTGAACAGATGGACTTAGTAGATGTATACAGAGTGTTCCACCCCACAGAATCAGAATACACATTTTTCTCAGCTGCACATGAGTCTTTCTCCAAAATAGACCACATTCTAGCCCATAGAGTATATCTACCTAAATGCAAAAGAATTGAAATTATCCCATGCATATTATCAGACCACAGTGCAATGAAATTGGAAATTAATGACAAAGAGAACTCCAAAAACCACATAAACACATGGAAATTAGACAACAACCTACTGAATAACCAATGGGTCACACAAGAAGTGAAAGAAGAAATTAAACATTACCTACAAATAAATGAAAACGCAAGTACAACCTACCGGAATCTGTGGGATGCAATGAAAGCAGTCCTCAGAGGGAAATTTATAGCAATGAAATCATATGCAAAGAAAATAGAAAGAGAGCAAATAAATAACCTAAGGATACACCTCAAAATCTTAGAAAAAGAGCAACAAGCCAAACCAAGAGGCCAAAGAAGGGAGGAGATTATAAAACTCAGGGAAGAAATTAATGCCATTGAGATGAAGAAAACTCTACAAAAAATTAGTGAATCAAAGAGTTGGCTCTTCGAAAGAGTAAATAAAATTGATAAACCTCTAGCCTCAAAAAAGGAAGGGAAAGATCTCAAATTCATGCAATAAGGAATGAAAAGCATGAAGTCACTACAGATCCAAAAGAAATACAAAAGATCATTAATACCTACTTTGAAAATCTGTATTCCCATAGGATAGAAAATACAGAAGAAATGGACAAATTCCTAGAAAGGTACAAATTGCCAAAATTGAATCAGGAAGATGTACAAATCCTGAACAATGCAATATCAATTAATGAGATTGAAAACATCACTAAAAACTTACCAACAAAGAAAAGCCCAGGCCCTGATGGATTCACAGCAGAATTCTATAAAACATTTAGAGAAGATCTAATGACAACACTCCTCAAACTCTTCAATGAAATCGAAAAGGAAGCAACTCTCCCCAACACATTTCTGGAGGCAAGTATTATACTGATAGGAAAACCAGAGAGAGACCCAACCAAGAAAGAGAGCTACAGGCCAATCTCGCTAATGAACATAGATGCAAAGATACTCAACAAAATACTGGCAAATAGATTACAGCAAATCATAAGGAAAATTACACACCAAGACCAGGTAGGATTCATTCCAGGAATGCAGGGATGGTTCAATATTCGCAAATCAATTAATGTAATACACTATATTAATACAGTCAAAGACAAAAACCACATGATCATCTCAATAGATGCAGAGAAGTCTTTTGATAAAGTCCAACATACATTCATGTTAAAAACCTTAGAAAAAATAGGAATAGATGGCCTATACCTCAGTCTGATCAAAGCCATCTACAACAAAGCAACAGCCAACATCATACTAAATGGACATAAACTGAAAACTTTCACTTTAAAGTCAGGAACAAGACAAGGATGTCCATTGTCACCACTCCTAGTCAACATAGTTCTGGAAGCACTAGCCAGAGCAATCAGACAAGAGAGAGAGATAAAAGGAATAAGGATAGGAAAGGAAGAAGTCAAACTATCACTATATGCAGATGACATGATACTATATATGGAGGACCCCAAAAACTCCACAAGAAAACTCCTGGAATTAATTGACAAATTCAGCAACGTAGCCGGATACAAAGTCAACACCCAAAAATCAATAGCATTCCTATACACGAACAACAAACAGACTGAGAGAGAAATTGAGGAAACAATACACTTTACAATAGCAACCAAGAAATTGAAATACTTAGGAATCAATCTAACAAAGAATGTGAAAGATTTATTCAGTGAAAACTACAGTACTCTGAAAAAGGAGATTGAAGAGGATTTCAATAAATGGAAAAACATACCCTGCTCATGGTGAGGAAGAACTAACATTGTCAAAATGGCCATACTACCAAAACTGTTGTACAGATTCAATGCAATTCCCATCAAACTACCGTTAACATACCTCACAGATCTAGAGAAAATATGCCTCAAATTCATCTGGAACCAGAAGAGACCCAGAATAGCAAAAGTAATCCTGGGCAATAAGGACAAGTCAGGTGGAATAACAATCCCTGACCTGAAATTATACTACAAAGCTACTGTAATAAAATCAACCTGGTACTGGCTAAAAAATAGACCTGAGGATCAGTGGAACAGACTGGAAGTTGCAACCATAACGAAAAACCCAGTCAGCTACCTAATATTTGACAAAGGGGTCAACCAAACCCACTGGAAAAAAGAAGGCCTGTTTAATAAATGGTGCTGGAAAAACTGGCTTGCCTCTTGCCGAAAACTGAAAATAGACCCCAGTCTATCACCATGCACCAAACTCAGGTCAAAATGGATAACAGACCTTAATATTAAAACAGAAACTCTAAATCGATTGGAAGAGAAAGTAGGTAAAAATCTTGAAGAGATAGGAGTAGGCAGAGAGTTCATGAACAAAAATGAAACTACAAGGGAAACACTTCAAAGAATCAATAACTGGGACCTCATTTGACTGAAAAGTTTTTGTACATCTAAAGAAATCACCAGCAAAGTAAAAAGAAAACCCACCAATTGGGAAAAAATCCTAGCTGGCTGTCCCTCAGACAAAGGTCTTCTACCTAGAACATACAAAGAATTAAAAAACATGTACCTGTCCAAATTCAAAGACCCAATCCAGAAATGGGCATCGGAGATGAATACACACTTCTCAGACAAAGAAAAACAAATGGCAAATAAATATATGAGAAAATGTTCCACATACTTAGTCTTTTGAGAAATGCAAATAAAAACAACATCGAGATTTCATCTCACCCCAGTAAGACTGGCCAGTATGAAAAAGTCATCCAAAAGCAAATGCTGGCGAGGCTGTGGAGAAATAGGGACTCTATTACACTGCTGGTGGGAATGCAGACTGGTGCAACCACTGTGGAGAGCCGTTTGGAAATTTCTCAGCAAACTAGGTCTAGAGGTTCCATTCTAACCAGCTATTCCTCTTCTGGGTATTTTCCCAGAAGATCTGAAAACATCATATCACTCTGATATATGTGCACCCATGTTTATAGCAGCACAATTTGTAATAACTAAAACGTGGAAGCAACTCAAGTGTCCATCCACAGAAGACTTCCGGGAAGATGGCGACCGGGTAGGCAGCAGAGAGAGAACCTCCCAGAGGATTACCACCCAAACAATGAAATATAGCAATATGAAGACAGAAATAAGGACTTCCGGGAAGAAGACGACCAGCCGAGAGAGCGAGTGTGGAGGGAAGAACGGCTTCAGCTCCTGAACCCAACAGAGAACGCGCTACTGGGACAGACTGCACCAAACCGGGCAGCGCTCCAGGATCCCGCTCAGAACCCCACCCCGCAGCCAGCGCTGCGCGAACTGGAGCAACAGCGACCGGCCGGCGGGATTTCTGAGTCGGGGAAAATCTCCATCCAGGGAAAAACATCTGAACGGCACTCCTGTCTGCACGATCACAGGGTGAGTTAAGTGCGCGCTCTAACCGGTTTTT